>WBNO01011764.1:102011-113110 GCA_013400575.1 Peucedramus taeniatus
CCCCTGCCCCGGGACCCCGCGGTGCCCGGCGAGGGGCGGCGGGGCCGGGGTGCGCTGCCCGTGCCCTCCTCCGGTGCCCGAGAGGTCGCCCCTCTTCTGAAGGAGCGCGGCGTCTGGGCGAGTTTTGGCGCCGGGGTCCGCAGCAAGGGCGTGCTTTGCTGAGGGATGGAGCTGCTCCTGCCTGGAGGCGAAGCGGGGCGCTGGGAGCCCGGGGCGCCGGCGCTGCGGCCGAGCGCAAGGAGATGCCTCGGCCGGGATTGCTTGCCCTGCAGATAGAAAGTTGTCACTTAAAAAACCCCCAAAAACCTCCCAAAACAGTTGAAAAAAATTATCAAAGCAGAGATGATTTTAGAAGGGGAAGGTTTAAAAAATATGTATCTTTAAAGAAACTACCTTAAACCTGAGGTGAAGGAGTGCAGGTAAGCAGGGAAGACTCTGGAAAGGAAACTAATATTGGGAAGCATCCTTCTTCAAGGGACCACTGCCAGTAGGCACAGCACGAAAGGCCAGGGCACGGCTACAAACCCTGCCACATCTCTGCAATGTGGCTTCCCTTGAGGCCTGAGATCAAGTCTTCTGAGGCACAGTTCTCCTCAGACTGTAGTCACTGGGGTGTGAGTGATGCCAGTGGATCTTGTCTCTCTGGAGGCTCGGTTGTCACCGCCACCCACTCTGGCACAGCAAATGGGGCTTGCAGGGAGTTGTCAGGAGAGTGCAGGAAGCTCAGCAGCAGGGCTGAAGTTTCCCTTTGCTGCACCTATGACTGGTGGCCCTAGCAGGAGGAGACAAAGTGCCCTTCCTCTTTATGCACCCACAAGTCAGAGTGGCCACAGGCTGGCTTGTATGTGGGCAAGGAAAAGAGGAGATCCTGTGGACAGCAGAGTTTATCTACCTATTTTTAGGAATTTACTTCAGAAGGATGTGTTGGGGTGTAGGGACTTGGGCTGCCTGTATCATCTCTCCTGCCTGCAGCTTTGCAGGCTGAGCTCTTTGTGGGTGAAAGTGGTAGGTGGGAGATGCTGTAGAAAGCCCTCATACCCATCAGGTGCGAGGGGTGGCAGTGGCCATCTTTAGCCTGGCTGGGGATGGTGAAAGTGCCCCTATAGGCTTTGATGGGACTAATCAGCACCACTGCCTTTACCCAAGGCTGTGACTGCCCCATGGCAGTTCTGTAGCTGGCACTGGAGGGGTGTGATGAGTCACTGCCCAGTCCCTAGGGTGACACATTCACACGTGTCCTGCTGGAGGATACAGCTGCCAGGTTGTGAGACCAAATGATCCGTGAAGGGCTCTCCAGTTCCCTTGGGAGCCCCCAAACGGTGTGATGTGGACTACATTTACCGCGCTTACATTAGATTTGCACAGTAGTTTTTGTACTTCTGCTGTCATCTGAACCGTACTGCTCTCTTTTTACCCATGCCTGGGGCAGTCAAGGAAGGGGGGAAGTCCTCCTGTCCATGTCCAGCAGAGGCTTTTTAGCTGTGAGCTTGGAAAGAGTCTAACACAGCTGCACTTGTGTGGTTAAAGCTGGAGGGGAAAGCACACACCGTGATGCTTGTCCTGACTGGCGAGGGCTGTGCGAGTCACGGGCCGGGTGCGGACTCCCGGTGAGCATGACTCCTCACAGGGGGGCTGGCAGAGAGGTGAAGGCATTTCAGCTTCATTTTATCAGTTTTTAAATGCAGTTTTTGGGCAATTCCCAAAGGACTGTGGCTGGCAAAGTGCTCACACTGGCTCTAGGGTGATGGGACAGCAACAGGCCTTGCTTGTCAGCTGTTCAATGTAGCAGCTAACCACAGATCGATAAGGAGACACTGCCTGGCCCTCCTCGAAGGTAACGGAGATGCAGCAGGGGGAATGTGCTGCTATAACCACAAAATCACCATTGCTTTGTTTCACATTTTTATCTTCCAGTGCTGAAACCTTCTCTTTGCCTTGCATTGTGTGTCAGTGGATCCCCTGGTTGTGTCTCCCTTGTGAAACTTGTTTCTTGCTTTTAATTATTTTTATCTCATTTATTAATATTACTCTAACTCCAGGAAAAAAAAAATCATAGACTCACAGAATCATAGATTGGTTTGGGCTGGAGAGACCTTACTACTCATCTAGTTGCAATCTGGCCTTGAACACTTTCAGGGATGGGTCATCCACAGCTTTTCTGGACAACCTGTTCTAGCATCTCATCACCCTTACAATATCTTCCTAATATCTAATCTAAACCTACCCTCTTTCAGTGTAAAGCCATTCCTCCTTGTCCTGTCACTATGTGCCCTCGTAAAAAGTCTATCTCCATCTTCCTTGCAGGCCCCTTTACGCACTGGAAGGCTTCTACAGGGTGTTCATGGAAGCTTCTCTTGTCCCAATGTAATTTTCCAAAAATAATCTAGTTGTAAATGCTTCTGAAGCTCATTATCTTAAGTGCTCCTTCCCCACCTCCTTCCTGGAATGGCTCCCTTCACACCCCCTTGTCTGGTTTTCCCAAGACTGGAAGCTCTTTGGGGAGGGGACTTAATGACTTTCTTGTGTTTGTTTTGCAGCAGAGGTCTTGTGGAGCAAGATAATAATCTGTGTGATCATTTAATTTAGAATAGATTGCACCACACACAGGCAAGGCTGAATTAAAATTGCATAAGCAATCAAGATTGTGATATTTGCAGTGGGTTTTATTAACAGTGCAATTTCTTTAGTACAGTGGTTAGTGCAATGTCTCTCTCATAAAATCTTCTCCTTCTTCCTACCCCAAAATCAAGTGTGTGGTGTATATTTGCCCTTGTTAAACACTGGACATGTTGCAGGCCTTGGTTGTCACATCATATTATTACCGGAGCAAGGCAGAGAGGCAGGTCAGTAGTAAGTTGTTAGAACCTCAAAATGAAAGAATATGCCATCAGGCATTGCTGAAACTCCTGGTTCTCCCACTCCTTCACAGGCTTTCTATCCCATGTGCAGAAAGGGGAGAGGTGCCATAGTTCCCAAACCTGGTTAATTCCGAGCCTGTTTCTTTGCTCTCACCTCCAACACCAACTCCTTAACTCTTCTTTTCAATCCTATGTGTCCTCCAGCTCTTTGGTAAAAATTTCAAATAACTTGGATAAATGCCAGAGTTCCCTCTTAATATTTCCCCACCTCCTTGCCCATCAGTCCTGATGTTCCTCTGTGCTGTTTGTCCAGTGAGGGTTTGTGCACTCCTCTTCCCTTGTGCATCTCTCCAGCCTGTGTTTGTGTTTCTTCCTTTGGTTTCCAGCCACAGTCTCAGCACCCTGTCCAGTTCCCAAACCTGTTTGTCCTTCCCTACTAATGCTGATTCCCAAGCTCTTCACTCTTCACTTTTCCATCTCTGGCTGGGTTGTTATGCCCTCCACTCCTGCAGCTTAAAGGATTGTTTGCAAATGGTATTTACTGTGATTTCACACCACAGTTGCTGTCACTACAGCCAGTATTTGAGGTGCAGTGTCTAAAATGTGCCACTCAGGTGGAATAAATCCTCCATCCTACAAGCCAGGGTGCCCTCATGACAGTATTGTTAAAATACTCTGTATCCATAGGGTTTTTCAATACCTGACTGCATAAAAGCCCTAATTTGACCTCACAGCTGACCATTTGGATCAGGATGCTGGACTAGACACCTCCTGGGTACTCTTCCCAAGCTGAGTTATCCTACAATGACATGAAAATAACCTTGCCTGCTGGATGGGAAGTAAACAGAACTTTTCTGGCTGGCACAACCTGCAAACTTCCAACAAAACTTTATACCATCTAAGCAGGATATGCCTGCTTGGCCTCAATAGCTTTAAATTTTTTACAAAATTCACCTGTTTTCACAGAGGTGGCCAAAATGGAACTCAATCAGCTTCAGGATTATCTATGCACAGCAGCTTGCAGATTCAGTACAGACTCCTCAGAGAAGCTACCACAGCTCATG
Organism: Peucedramus taeniatus; assembly: GCA_013400575.1. NCBI lineage: Eukaryota > Metazoa > Chordata > Aves > Passeriformes > Fringillidae > Peucedramus > Peucedramus taeniatus. Next base: position 105,934 of record WBNO01011764.1, read on the forward strand.
TCAGATAAGATTCATGTGAGATTCAGATTCTGCTGATATTGATTCCCTTCTGCCCAGCCTTTACCTTCCCTGTCCCCTCTGCTAGCAGTATGGAAAAAGGTGGCACATCCCAAACCTGCACAGCCCACAGAGATGTGGGCTTAGTCCACAGGGAATTTTTGCATCTGCTATCACATCTGCAATGGATTTTATACAGCAAAACACTCTGACTCCAAGGGTAGGTGGTAGCATAATAACTCATCTGCTGGTTAGCTATTAGACTGGGACTTTTGGGTCCAAGTCTCCCTTCTGCTTTACCTCAGGCATCCTCTGGTTTAGAGGAGCTCTCTCTATTTGGCAGAATTGTGACTTCAGGCACTGTATCCCATAAAGCAGGCTGACTGTATAAAGCCAGCATCCTGCCAAATTCTGCTCTAAAATTACTGTTTTGATCCTGTTTTACTTTAATTACATTTTGGTCATGTTAGAACACAAATTTTGCAGTGTGTCACTGGAAAAATGGATCCTGCCACCGTTTTCTTCTTCATCAGTATTGGGCAATTGCTTCTGCTCATGAGGAGAGGAGATGGGGGTTCTAAAGTGAGGAGGATGACTTCTGCAGGGATGCCTGACAGGGGAAGGGCTGTGGAGGGGGCTAGAGGATCATGCTGCCATACCTCACCTTGTGGTGTCTCCCCATAGTCTTCACACTACACCATGCACAGGGAGTCCAAGGGGCTCATCCGGGTGAGGCAGTTTCAGGAGATAAGAGAGGAAAAATATCCATGTGAGAAAAAGGGCATAAATTTTCAAAAGTGCCATTATGCTTTTTGTAGTAACCCATTCATATTTTCATGCCAAGAAGCCGTGGAGCAGCAGGGCTGTCATTACCTCTGTCCCTCCTCCCTTCCCCAGAAAATGATCCTGTCTGCTCTATGGAGAACTGCTGGGGCTCTCACTGTGCCCTCTCATGAGGCACAGCCCTTCAGTGGCTGGGATTGTAAAGTCATTCATCAAAGTGGCCCTAAATCTGAGAGAGACTGGTTATGGTTCAGTGCCTGCCACAGACACCTCTGGGGGCAGGGAGGGGTCGGTGGTTCTTTTCCTTCTGCACGGGACAGCTCTGCACTACTGGAAGGGAGCAAAGCGCCCTGGAGGCAAGGCTGGTTGTGGGAACAGTTGCTCAATTTGAACAGGGGGACTTGTTCTGTGAGCCAAACCCAAATGCTAATGCTCTATTATCTTCTCAAGCCAGTGCCCTTCCTTCTGCCATTTCTCCCCACTGCCTCAGCCTGAGGATCCTCAGCAAACAGGATCCCTCCTTAGCAACAGTCTGCTGCAGTATCAGGTCCTTCTGTGCCCCTCTTCTTCCTTCCTACCGCCTGAAGGGCTTTTGTGGTCTTGGCATCATCAGTACTGATGCTTTTTATTGTACATCTGGGATTTCTGCTCCAACCTGGCTGTCTGGTTCAGGGGTGTTCTCACAGTTGGTGACAGGAGTACACTCACCTCACATCTTTAATCCCCTCTTTCTGTCTGAGGCGAGAAGCTGTGTGCACACAAGTGCATGCAGGTGAGTTGAAAGGGGTGTTTGTGGCTCCCTCCTGTCACTCACTCACTGGCCTCTGGCCCAGTGTCCACCCAGAGTTACCTCTCACTTTGCATGGCAGCGTTGTCACCCCACAGACTGCTCTCACCAGGCAGTGGCACTGGCCAGCTCTCCTTTTCCAGCTGCAGTGTGACTGAGCAGCAGACATCTGTGTCCCTGGGGAGGATGCTCACTGGGGATATCCAAAGCTTCCTAAATGGACTTGGACAGTCCTAATTGCCTCTGACTGAGATGCCTATGTAGCTCACAACACACATCAAGCACTTAAGTGTCACTCAAGAGAGTGCCTCTGCCAAATTTTGACTTTCTAGCCTGGAGGCATGACCCATGAGTAGTACAAGAACACTCCAGGAGATTTAGTTTCTGTTTTAAGAAAGACAGCAGGAGATTCCATTTCCACTTTTTTTTCAGAAATTGTTGTTCCAGGAGACTGGGCTGCTGCCTTTTTCTTCCTTATGCTGCTGGTTTGCGTGGGGCTTGGAGTAATGTCATCCTCTTTAGGTTTGCTGCTACTCCCCCTGTCAGACTTGGGTCACTGGGCTCAAAGTTTTCTCTACAGTATGATTGACATGGTTCAATTGCACGAGTCATCTTTCCTTCAAAGAGCAATGAAGCTAAAAACATCTCGACCATTGCTTATTAGAAGCAATAGAATGCTGAGCTGAGGCAAAGCCGACAAAATTATAGCCCCAACAGTGAGCCAAGAAATTAGGCTGCATTCTGGTACTATTCATTATAGCTTTCAGAGGTGCTTCAACTGCTATATACAGACACACCATGAAGTGATACAGAGTGAAAATTGTTTGGGTGGATGCAGCATTTATGCATTTCCTTGGCTGTGAACTGAAGTCTCTCTGCTTTCTGTCTGCCTTGAAGTCTTAACCTCCTCCAGACCTCCCCTTTCTTTCCTGCACCCCCTCAAGTACCTGCCCTGAGTCTTACTCATCTACTTGCCTCAGTGAACTTTGCTTTACCTATGGTTTCTTGTGAACTTTTCAATGCCAACCTCTATTCTTGGCTGTCTGCTGGGACAGAGGATCTTGAGAATTGCTGCTGCCTCCCTGGTTTTCTCCCCTGTATCCCTGGAGCGCACTAGAAGACGTTTAGCAGTGTAAGGTGTCGCTCAGAATAGCATCTTCCTGTCTCACTGCCATTTACATGCTGCTCAGGTTTTAAAACCTCACACTAAGGGCTTTTTCCTGAAGAAGCAAACAACAGATTCATCAGAGTCATTTGCAGTGCACTCGCAGTCGCATAAGTGTTATGTAGCTCCAGGCTAATTTATTTATTTCTATTAAACCAAGTCTCTGAAAGCCAGAAATCAGAAATTCCTGTGTGCAGTTATTTTCAACTTTGGGGCCTTTTTCTCCCAGGACATAGTTGTGGAGTGAGTACTGTGGACCCAGGGCTTTGGTGCTGGGCCACCACAGCTCCTTGGAGCCATGGAATGGTTCCTTGTGGCTGGTGTCTGGTGAAGAGGAGCAATGAGGTTTTGTGAGGGAATGTGTCCCCATGGAAATGCCCGAAAGCCAAGAGCCCAGAGCATCTGGCTTGCTAGACCTGATGAACAACAGATATTCTTTCAAACATCTGAAAGCCTGTAATGCTTTCATTGTCCTCCTCCTGCAGCAGCACTTACTGCTTGTTTGCCCAACACCACTGCAGAAGGTATGACCTTCTTCTTCACTCCTTTTAATTATGCTGCACATAGCAACTTTCCATGCCAGTGGCCTGATTCCTGCTGAACATTTTCAGAAGTGTTAAACTGGAACTAGAACACAGGGGAACAAAATGCCTTCATTGAAACCCTGCCCCTTAAAATTGAAATCTCCTGTGGTTTAGAGCTCATACTCAAAATTTTACAAGGAATTCCTGCAGGAGGAGCCCTCTTCTGCTCCAGAAGGGCTTAGTCTGATGTCTTCCAACCCAGAGCTGAGGTTGCACGTACAGGTAACAGCTCATGAGCAGGTTTGGAATGCTCTGACCAGCCCTGAGGGTCTGTGGGCCCTGCTGAGCTCCTGTGCAGTAGCAGGACAGATCACTTGGATTATTTCAGCATCCAGGAGAGCCAGCTGAGATGAGCACCATCCTGAGCTGGGCACTGAGCATACCTGGAGTAAGAGGAACCTATTTCCTAGTACACAGGCTAGACCTATAGCATGGGATGACTGCAGCTGGAGTGGCAGAGACTTTGTTCCTGCTGGTGGCAAGGGAGATGGGGGGCCCAGAACGCTGTCAAAGGGCACATGGAGTGATGGCACAGGGCACAGAGCAGTGATGACAGCCCACAGGCCTGTCTGTAGGATGTGAGGGGGCAAGGTATTGCTGCTTAGAGTGAGAACGGATGCACAATAGCTCTGGAAATGTATTTGAAAAGAGATTTTCCATGTACCAGGTGCTCTGTGGTGTTTGGTACGACCTCCTGTCTTTATCCCTCCTGCCAGGCTGAATTGTGTCCCACAGCAGTGGGTGGCCCTGGAGCAGCATCTCCCCGTTCCCTCTTGGAGCAGCACCTCTGCCTGGTCCTGGTGGGGGTGGACACATCTGCAGCATGTGGCTGCAGACTGGGACACTGGGAAGGTCTGAGCAGCCCGGCCCCACATGAGAGCTTCTGCTGTATCCTGGCATCTGCCCTAGAGCAAACCCCAACCCTTTGGGTAGGAGCAGGGTGAGCACCCCTGTGGCTCAGCCAGAGGGGAAACTCAGAAAAGGCATAATTACAGAAGAGGTTCCTAATCCTGCTCATGACCAATGCCCCAAGGAAAGAAAGTGGTATCCTGCACTGGTTTCCCTGTCTAACACAGCTGTGTACAGTCTTCTGACTAATATAAACACCACGTGTTTTTTTTAAAAAAATCAATATCTACCTTGGTAGCAATAATAACGGTGTGGCAGTGACTCACACAGGATAATGATGGTGTTTAAAAAACAATCTTTGTCAGTGCTGAGTGTTTTCCCTTTTAATTTCACCGTCTTCTTATGAGGGAAGATTAATGCCACTGAATATCCTTGAGGAGAGGCTTTCTCAGGAATGGGCTTTGTATGCACAGCTCTCAAGAGGTCATCACTGGACTATGGTTAGGGGTCTTTTTTTCTCTGCCATGTTGTGGTTCAACACCAGCCTAAACTAGACCTCACACAGCCATTTGCTCTCTTCCCTCCAGTGGAATGGGGAAAGAATCAGAAGAAAAAGCATCAAGAAAACTCATGGGTTGAGATAAAGACAGTTTAATAGGTAAAGCAAATGCTGCATATGCCAGCAAAGCGAAACGAGGAATTCACCACTTCCCATGGCCAGGCAGGTGTTCAGTAATCCCCAGGAAAACAGGGATCCCTCACATGTTTTGGGAAGATAAACACTGTGACTCCTAATGGCTCCCCTTCCTCCTTCTTCCTCTGGCTTTATATGCTGAGCATGATGCCGGGTGGTCTGGAATATCTCTGTGGTCAGTTTGGGTAGCAGCTGTCCTAGCTGTGTCCCCTCCCAACTCACTCACTGGTGGGCCAGTGTGAGAGGCAGGAAACACCTGTGCAAGAGCTGCTCAGCAATAATTTAAACATCCAGTGTTAGCAACACTGTTTCCAGCCCAAATCCAAAATACAGTTCCATACCAGCTACTGTGGAGAAAATTAAGGGTAGCCCAGTCAAAACCAGCACGTGCCATAATTCATGATACTGCATTGGTCTGGCTACTCACAAACTTTCCCTGTGGTTGGTCTCTGGTGGACATAACCTCAAGCTTTTTTTGTGCTTTCAGAACCCTCTGTAACATGAAGAGCCTGAAGAGCTGCTCATCCCGCAGACTTCTCCACTTGGCTTTCTCCAGCAGCCTGCAGATCAGCCAGCCCTCCCAGGCAGTCATAAAATTACAGAATGATTGGAAGGGACCTTAAAGATCATCTAGTTCCCCAAGCTGAAGCCCCATGTCCAATTTAAATTCCTGCTCTGGAGTAGGGTGATTACAGTTTCACTCCAAAAGGCAGAAAAAAGGAAATGAAAATTCTAGTTCTGTGTGGTTTTGCCATTGGCATAGGAAAGACACAAAATGATATTAATGCTTCTCAATGCCTGCTCCATTGCCTTGTGCTTATGTTACTGTTCAAGCGAGATGTGGACTAACTATAGTGTGTTTGCATGGAGGAGCTTTGCATTTATGGGATGAATGTATTAGTCAAAGGAAGGAAACTTTCAGATACGCAGGAAAAAAACTCCAACATTGATTAACTATAAATATATCCCAAAAAGTCAGGCAAGACACCAAATGCAGTGAGAGAACTAGTTGTTTTTCTAACCTTTTCTCTTTCAATGCAGAACACTAATCTTCTCAGTCCCTCATTAGCGGAGTCTGTGGCTGAGTTTGTTCCAGTGTGCCTTCTGGGAGGGGTCAGAGCTCCTTCACACGAGCGACACAGCTGTCCCACCATTGCTCTGCAGCTGTGCAGGAGACCTGGGGCACAGCTGAGCTGGGAGGCCATGGGTGTTCTGCAGCCCAGCCTGGGACTGTCACACCAGGGTTCAGCAAGGTCCCTACTCTATGCCAGAGTAAAAGCCTGGCTGTAACCTCAGTGCTTTATTTCTTGTTTTTGTTTTTGTTTTTGGCTTTGGTTTTGGTTTTTTTCTTCCCCACAATGGAAGTTTTACATGAGCTGTTCCTTCAGTAAAACAAACGGCTATGAAACTTCTAAATGTCCAGCGTTTATTGCAGCACTGTGCAAGACCGGTCTTCATTCTGGGAGGGGCTGGAGAGACCTAAACTGCCCTTACTCATCCTGCTTGCCAGCTACTTGTGTCTCAATGGGTCAGTGCTTGTCCCTGTGGGCCAATCACAGTAATTAACTTCTTGCCTGAGTCTTCCTTGGGATCCTAAATATTTCCATAAAAGTTTTTGTCATCTGTATGCTTCCCTACAGATTCTGAAAGTAAGTCAACATACTGGAGGGAATGTTTAAATTATTTCAAGCATTTAGGACATTTGCAGTAAAGGAAATACATGCTGTGGTGCCTAGGAGTGAAGGGTGGTTTCCTGTCGTTTGCTGACATGGATTTATAATGACAGAAAAGGAGAGATATTACTTTAGAGAATTCACCACAAACTTTTAGAAACCACAGGAGATGTAATTGATAAAGATAACAAATATATGTTAGGTTCACAGAATCACAGAATCACAAGGCTGGAAGAGACCTTTAAGATCATCGAGTCCAACCCATGTTCTGACACCTCAACTAGATCATGGCACCAAGTGCCAGATCCAGTCTCTTTTTAAACACATTGAGGGATGGTGACTCCACCACCTCCCTGGGTAGATGATTCCAGTATTTGACCACTCTTTCCGTGAAAAACTTCCTCCTTAATTCTAGCCTGTATCTCCCTTGGCGCAGCTTGAGGCTGTGTCCTCTTGTTCTGTCTGTTGTTGCACGAAGAAAGAGACCGACCCCCAGCTCACCACAGCCACCCTTCAGGAAGTTGAAAAGAGTGATAAGGTCACCTCTGAGTCTCCTTTTCTCCAGGCTGAACAACCCCAGCTCCCTCAGTCGTTCTTCATACACTCCAAGCCGTATGAAGCGGCTTGTGCTCCAAGCCCCTCACC
>WBNO01011766.1:0-52139 GCA_013400575.1 Peucedramus taeniatus
GTGTGTTGTCAACATTATTCTCATAATAAATCACATAAACCCAAGCACTTTACCAGCTACTAATAAGATAAAGGACTCTCTCTCAACCAAAACCAGGACAACCAGGATGCTAGAATTGAAGTGGCTCTGATGGATTTGGGCTGAGAACAAAAGAATGAGCTATTTATAGCACTACAATAAAGAAACCAAGTGGCTGAAGCCTTTTTGGCCCAGAGGATGATGTCTGAAATACCAATATAAGGAAACTTGGCAGGTTGGTTATATCACACTACCACAAACTTCCCATGGTAAGCACCAGGTGCCTACAAAGGTGGAAGCAACTACTGGATGGTTGGAAACATACTCTGTGACCCATGCCACTGGCCAGAATACCATCCTGGGCATTGAAAAACAGTTTCTGTGGTGACACTGCACCCTCAAAAGAGCTGAATCAGTTGTGAATGGGATTCAAACAACCTCAGAGACACCTGGGTCAAGGAAGAAGGCATTGACTGGGTGTATCACATCCCCTGTCATGTACCATGATCATTGAACACTACAGTGAATTATTGTGTGCTGGAACATTCAAGCATTGGGATACAAATTTAGCAGAAGCCATTTCTTTAGTTAACCTTACAGGATCTTCTAGTTGATTGGCCCTGCCCAAATGAAACTGCTGCACACTGTGGAAGCAGGTGAGGTTCCTGCAGGTCATATAAGAACATGGCTGAGAGAAACAGTCTGGGTTACCCCATTTATGCCATTGGCCTTCTTGACCATCTGGACACACTGCCAGCTCATGTTCAGCCAGCTGTCAACCAGCAGCCCCAGCTCCTTTTCTGCCAGGTTGCTTTCCAGCCACTCTTCCCCAGCCTGCAGCACTGCCTGGGGTTGTTGTGACAGAGTGCAGGACTCAGAACTTTGCCTCACTTAAGCACTCTAACACATTCCCACATACTGACACTGCAGCAATCACATGTGCAAACACTGTCACTGACATTCACTGATACACTCACACTCTCACACACACCACCGGAAGACACGAGTGTGCTGAAATTCCAACATTTTCCCATCAGAAAACACTGAACAACATTCTGTAACATGCACAAAACCACTCAGTATAAATGCACACCTCCAGTGTAAAACAGGCACCTTTTTCCTTCCCTTCCCTTCTCTTTGAAGCTACAGCCAGAGGCCAAAGTGTTTTAATGATATGTAGCTATATTTTTAAGTTGCTCCTATTGGCAAGTTCTTCCGTTTCCATGACAATTTTGATCAGTTTTCTTTCTTTGTCTAGTTTTATGTTGCCTTCCCTTGTTGCTGTGTCTCCCTTAGAGATAATGTTCATGGTAGGAAATATCTGTTCTCTGCAACACAAAGCATGGGGCTTGGAAAAGAATCCACATCAACAGGAGTGAAGGGTTTGGAGGCAGAAAAAGTCTCACAGCAGAAATGACAACCCCAACAGTTGGGATTATTCAACACAGAGAAGAGAAGGCTCTGGGGACATTATGTGGCCTTTCAGTACATGAAGGAGGATTTATAAGCAAGGTGGAGAGAGACCCTCTACCAAGGTAGATAAACAGAACCAGGGGCAGTAGTTTTAAACCAAAAGAGGGTTAATTTAGATGGGAAAAAAGGAAGCATTTGTTAGGGTGAGGGTGGTGAGACACTGCCAAAAGAACTTGTGGTATCTTATTCCTGAACCTATTCAGGGTCACGTTGGATGGGGCTTAGGGCAGCCTGATCTTGTGAAAAATGTCCCTGGCTATGGCAAGGGGGTCACTCTAGATGATCTCTAAAGGTCCCTTCTAACCCTAAACATTCCATGATTTTATGACTTACAGAATGGAGCACATTCACCTGCTGCACTCTATTTCTCATCCCAAGTCCTAAGGCCCCTTCTGTCCAGCTCCAGACCACATTTCCTGACCTATTCCATTGTTAGCTGTTGACAGCATGGCAGGAATACAGACAGACTGCCCAGCACATTGGGCTTAGGCACAAGGTTTGGAAAATCAAAGCCTGCCTGATTTGTTTCTGGTGAGTCTTATCAAAGGAAGAAGAAAATGCTTGTTTGAGTACGTAGGTTACAAAAGGAAAGCTGGGGAAAATAGGGGCCTCCAGGCAAAAGGAGCAGAACACACTATGTCCTCCTGGTTGTAGTTCCAGTTCTTGGGGCTGATGGAGTTCCCAAACACCTTCCACTGTTTCTGCTGGAGAAAGCAGAAAGTCACAGCATCAGGCTATAGAGGGCTCTCAGAAATGAGCAGCATTTGTCAGCAACCTGTGCTGGTGAACTTCAGCAGGAGCTGCTTCTGCTGCATTATAATTCTCTGCACAGGCTATCAGTTTAACAGGGTTTAATTACAGTTTTGCAGTCCTCTAAATATAGTGTTTAGTTATAGGTTTTGGCATAATTTCTCTCTCTTTTAGGGTAAATAAAGGTAATAATTATTTTGCAAAATGGTTTGTAAACAATCATGTTCAGTGTTACTCTCCATAATACAGTTGAAAAAATACCCAAATAAAAAAAAAAAAAAAAAAAAAAAAAAAAAAAAAAAAACCCACCGAATTTCCTAGCAGACATTTCATCACAGAGTTGTCATCTATCTCCTCTGACTTCCAGTTATTTGAGCAAGGTGAGTTTTAATCTTTTGAAGCCTGTCAGATGAAAGTAAACTGCTAATTTGCAAGTGTTTTGTTAAAAAAAACTCAGGAAATTTTCTTCATATACAATTTTCTATGGAAAAAAAAAAAAAAAAAAAAACCAAAACAAAACACTTTAAAATATCTTAAGGAAAAAAAATCCTGGTGTATATGAGGAGTCTTCCTGATTTCTTGAGTGCCACAGATTTTCTTCCAAATGCTCTTAAAAAGTGATCTCTTTATTGCCAGAAGATGGTGTGCTTCCACCACATCATGTTGCAATCACCTTGGGGAAGGATTGTGTTTCCTGTGTAAAATCATCTCTCCTCATAACATAAGCAATAGTTATGATGAAATCAAAAGAAGTTTGTGGTAAGAAAATATAGTTCATATTTAATGAATGCAATTATTAATGCATTTTCAGAGATATTTTGCTTCTACTTTCAAATAATTTTTAGAGATGGCATTTTGTCAAAAGAAGTTTATAAAATAATTTTCAAATAATTATTAAATTATTATTTGGAGATGATACTGTCTTTAACTGAAAAAAATGGACAATTAAGATTTAAAATACTTTTTTGTCTCTTAATATTTGAAATTTTATTCAGGTGTTTGAACTGTTTGGACATCAATATCTTTTACTTAGTTTCCTATTCCTTTATGTAAACCCTGCTGAAATTTTTATATTAAAACTTGCTTTGATGTTAAACAATTTATTCTATAAAAAGTGCAAATATTTTATTTGTGTAAAACAGTAAACTGAAACCAAAAAGTTTTTCTCCCCAGTGTTCCAGATATTAGTAAAATTTCAGAGTCTTCAAAAAGAAAAAAAAAAATGAGACCTAGTAGAACTGCACCATCACAGTATGTTCATGTGCATGGAATGTAAGGGTCTTAAAGTGAATTTTGCTCTTTCATCTTTCATATCTATATTTTTATAATAATTATTATTTATATATCTTACTGCTAGGCCCTGATAAGAAGTGAAGCTTAGAAAACAGCAAACTGTTACTTCTGGATGTGAGTTGCTGATGGGTTGAATCACATAATCATAAAGTGACAGAATTTTTTGGGTTAGAAGTGACCTCAAAAATCATCCAGCCCCAACCCCCCTTCTACCAGAGCAGGTTGCTCAAAGCCACATCCAGCCTGGCCTTGAACACTCTCAGAGGTGAGGCATCCACAACATCTCCAGTGCCTCACCACCCCTGCAGAAATAATTTCCTGCTAATATCTAACCCAAAGACACAGTCTTTCAGCATGAAGCCATTCCCCTTTTCCTGTCACTTCATGCCCTTGTAAATAGTCTCTCTGCAAGTAAAATTAGACCTTCTGATGTCTTTAAAGGTTTTATAACACTGAACTCATGTTTATGACTTTAGCATGAGAAAATGACAGAATGAGACCTACTGTCTCATGGCTTTTACTCACTGGAAGCTCCATACACAAACAGCACATGGATGATGCAGCAGCAGCAGCAACAAAGGAAAAGCTTTGCTGGCAGTGTGTGTTTTGTCCTATGTAGCAATTTGCCTTGGTTGCCTAGCGTGGTGGTTTCTCACTGAGTTTTTGTTGGAGGCAATGCCAAATTTGCTGGGGCATGTATGCCAAGCAAGGAAGCACTACAAATATCTTGAGCTGAATAGGCTGTAAAGAAAGGCATTGGCTTGTGGGAGGTTGCTGGATTCTTTTTTTTCAGATATTTTCTTATCTCAAAATGAAAAATGAAATAAATCTTTCCATTGGCTGCTGAGACTGAGGCTAAAGCAAAACAAATGCTAATTGAACTTGTTAAAATACAGGTATTTTTATTACACATTTTTCAATGTCATATTGAAAGACATCTCAGCTTAACCAGGAAGGATTAATAAGATTGCAGTACAGCTGAACCCAGACAGCCTTGCAATTTGTTAAAGAACCAACAGCAGTGATGTAGCAAGACTGACTTAGACATACATTCAGGTTTTACCAATGGAATCCTATGATGTTTGTCATCAGAAGATTTTACACAGGTCTGGGGTATCTGGCATGCATTAAATGAAAACAGTGAAAGAAATTAAATTCTCCTGCTGCACCGTGTTTATTTTAGGAGTAGTAGCTATGGTAATAAATAACAGTGCATGTACACAAGTATTCAAATCCAACTACAGAGTGGGACAGTGCAAGTGTATGTCATATTTTGAATTTTAGGCACATGAAATGTTATATTAAACTTATCTTGCCAAGGAGAAAGAAAATTTAAACAAGCCTTTTCAAATAGAAAATAATAAGTCTGACAAAACCAGCTTTGAATCTTCATATGTACTGAAGTGATTGAAATCTATTGCAGATTTTGCAAATTTTGTCCATATCAAATGGAAACTTATTGAAGAGGTTTTTTTTGGCAAATCTTTAGAGGTAGATAACAGACTGAATATTGAAAACCATTTCAGTATATTACTTACAGGGTATTTACTACATGGTTTTTAAGGAAATGTACAGTAAGAGTGCATATAACAAATGTGTAGAACATTTAATACATGGATGTGCATTTCCAAAAAGGCCTCATTTTACACAGGGGTACCATGATCTCGCTGAATCTGAGTCACTGCTAAGCAGAATCCTACCCATGTGGCTGTGTTCATGTTTTGTACTTTATCCAAACTAATAAACCCTACTCAGAGATTTCTTCTTAAAAGTCTTCTTCATTTATGCTTTTCAAGTGCCAGAACACACTCTGAGCTGTCTGGAAAAGGCAAGAAAGATTTATAGTTAATTATCATTTTGGAAAATGTTATTCATTTAACACAAAGCAGAAAGGTCCTTTTTCTATACCAGAGATGTGGGATTTATTGCTTTTTCAGACATGCTCACAGGAACAGGTTAACTCAGTTCTCCAACCATGGCAGTCTGGTGGATGAGGGAATAGAGGCATTTAATCTGATACTGAAGACCAAGTCCAGTTTTAAAGTCAAATATCCTCTAAGAGCAGTAATGAAGCTATTACTTCATGATACTCTACCCCTCATGAAGGGTAGGCCTTTCTCACTTGCAGCTATTGCAACACATTAAAAAACTGAACAAACTGCTTAGTAATATTGGACTTTAATTTCTTAGGTGCTTGCAAAGAAGAGAACGATGATGTCCTAAACACAACCTACAGTCAGCTTTTATGAAATGGCAGAGTTCTGCGAGGGAGACAGAATTAATGCCAGGTGATCTGCAACAAAAAGAGGATCTCCTTCCATCCAGCATCATTTGCTGTGGCACATTACTCAACAAGAAGAGCATTTGCCGTGATGTAGACTTTAAGACAGCTTTCATTGTCACACAGGATACAGATTTTCTCTTTCCCTCAACTCCTCCTTAGAGGCAAATACTAAAACACTTCTTTAAAATAATTTACAAGCAGTAAGAATAAAAGCTTGTTTCAACAATTTATACCTCAGCATCCATGCTGTGAAGAGGAAGGGAAAAGAATACACTTTCTAGAAAATGCAGAGGAATATGGTGTTTAATGTATCTTCACCATCACGTAGCCATGATGACAGTCAGAGTATTACATCCACTTACAAGGTATTGCTCCAGATTTTGGCTACTCTTCTATAAGGAAACTTCATAAGGATTAGGAAAAATCTAGAGATCAGTGGAAATGGCAAATGCCTTTAAAAAAGCCATCTGTTAAGTAAATTTGGAGGAATTAGATTCAAAAAAACTTGAAAAATAAACTAATAGCTTCAGGTACAAAACCTTTCTATAAAGAAGCTTCATGATCAATTTGCATTCCCCTTCTATTCACAAAGAATGAAGTTTAGTGCAAGAAGAGTGCCTCTTTCTGGGAAGAGAGGATTTTGGTTATACACAGGAGGACACATATGTAAGGACTGTAACACAGTGGAACTATTCTCTTAAGAGTAATTCTGGAAATTGCTTTAATAGGTTTAACAAGCACCCAGCCAGGACAAACTGCATATCCTAGAAACACCTCAGCTCAAGGAGTTAACTCTGCTGGCAGTGCTTTTCTCTGAGTTTATAGGACTTTTTCAGGCCCTGATAATGAAAAATACATCATTTGAATACCCTGTGTGATCAGGGATGAATGAAGTTATTCCTGTGCCTCATGATCTGTAGTACTAAATGCTGTTTATTTGAGCTCAAAGAGGAAACACATGGTTTAATGTATCTGTGCCTCTCCGAGTGACCCTCGGAGCACGCGGCTGGCTGTGGCACAGCTACAGCAGGGGACACTCTCCCGATTTCCAGGGGAGTCAGGAGGGGGCTCAGGCTCTCACCTTGGGGGGTGAGGCAGAGATACGACGGCGGAAGAAGGAGTGGACTGCGGGTGGAGGTGTCAGTCCAGGCTTATTAAGGGCAGTGACCCAGANTGAGGGAGGAGGCAGGATGGGCAGAGCCACTGACATAGGGGAGAACTGGGATAAACCAAGGTACAGAACAATTATAAAAAGGCATGTAAAACACAACACAACAGTTTAATTTGTAGTGTCTTGAACATTAGACTATGAAGTCAAGTGAGAACAGCCATATGTGAGTGTGACACACAGTTATAAAACAGCCTGTGTTTACTTGGGAAGATTGCTAATTAGTGAGGAGCTCCTTGTAATCACAGGTAACCTTTGTCATACAATTAGTCTGCAAAGCAAAGCTGCATCAACCAGTGAATGTGTACAGTTCATCATATCCCCTACCACTGGAGCTAGAGAGAATACAGTGATGGAGCAGCATCTCTCCCACTGCACACTAGAGCTGGTCATGAAACTTTGCCTTCTGTTAAAAAAAGCTGACTTTCCTTTGAAGAACTAAATAAATACAGAAGAGGAATTCTACCAGCAAGGCCTATCTGTACTGTATTATTTTTAAAGCTACTTTTAAAGCTTTTCTCTTTACAATTGAAGAACACTGCCTTCTCAGGCTTGTGTTAGTGCCACTTCTACCACAGAGTCCCTCTATCCCTGCAGCAATTTCTAACAGGAATCAGCTATTCTTACTACTCACTGACACCATCTTTTCTCCCTTCCATCCCCCACTCTCTGTCCCTTTTACCTGCCCAGAATATGTTGTTTGTATCCTGGTTAATGAGATCCACTCCAAGCACTGCTATCTGTCTTGTAAGGAATGGGACACATCTTTCAGTGACTATGTTACAGAAGCCAAGAGGACAAAAATAGTGCTGACCAAAATGTAATTGCACAGGGTAGAAGAACATGTACAGAAGATTAGTATAGTACACAAAGAAAGTTTGCATCAAAGACATTGAGAATGTACTTATGAAAAGATTAAAAAGAGAACCTACAAAACTTTAAAAGGTTACTTTCTTAAATATACCTGGAAATATGAAGCAGCAGATCAAATTGCACTATCGTAACACTGCTCAGCCTGTGTGAGAAGCCATGGTTTTGAAATCTATCCAAGATTTGTCTAGAGTTGTGAGTAGTCAGATACTCTCTGAAATCCACAGTCATCTTGCTTTTACTAAAAATAGTGGGCATTTAAAAGGGAATTGGCTCCTTCTCTATTTTTGTAAAGCATTATTGGTTGCAATGGTATATAATTATTGCCCTGAACCAATCTTGTCACATATACAATTAAAGCTGAAATAGTACTTGTGTCATTACCAGGCTGAAGATGAGAGACTTCTGCTGGGAGTTTTATGGTAGCACATTTCCTCCCTACACCACGGAAAGTTTTCAGATCCTCCTCTAACCACTGTTCATCTGTAAACACTACCTTAGACTGGATTCAGCTCAAAACCTAAATTGTCTGTATGCAGCTACTTTTCCTACATCTCAAGGAAACATATTGGGGTTTGTCGCTTGGAACATAATGGATAATTACATGTGGGACTCTAGTGCTGCCTATTATTAAGCCCTTGTTCCATGCTGTTTATCATATTGCCAAATCAAATTAACCATTTAGGCTTAAATTTTCCATGGTGGCTGTCTGCTCCAGACCAATTTCTATTTCCAAGAGGGAAAGAAGAAGAAGAAAAAAGTCCAAGGTAAACACATTGCTCTGTGAGCAGTAAAGCCACTTGAAATATTGTGGTTTGAAAATCAAATGCATCCTCAGACCTTTTGTAAGCGTTGAATGAACACTGATCCTTTTTCCCTTACCTGCATTAAGAATGCCTATCTTCTGAACAGATGGTTTTATGAAACTTGTAGCTTGATACCTCTGGGGCTGCTACCCTCTTGTGGAATTGCTTAAACAAATGAAGTCCTACAGAAGCTATAGCAGAGTGGAGGGCTACCTGATACGCACATGAGTCCACACATTCTTTCCTCTATGAAAGAAGGTTTAAAATCTGTGTGGAAGGGACTTTTTAAAAACCTGCCAACCACCCACACCCCAAGCAAAGTGAGAGGGATATTTTGCTTCCCAGTCATGCAGAGAATAGGATTCTGAAACTGGATAAGCAGCCCACAGGAAGGCTGAGAGTGAGGAAGAGTAGCTTCTCTAAGCATGGAGCACAGCCTGTTTGGACAAAGAATGAAGTCAAAGAATCAGAACAGGAGCACCTAAGGGAGCTAAGGAAAAGGAAGGGTGACATTGGGACAGATTCAATTAAGGGCAGCATCCTAAAATGCATTCACAAAAACCTGATTAGGATTACATAACTTTCAAGTCTAGCACATCCCATTTTTTAAGTCCTTGACTTTGTAATTGCAAACTACTCTTAATGTAGTATTTTTAGATGTATTTTAATTTATACACCTGAAAATAGGCCATCTTAGTCATTTGGGCCTTGTAATACTGAGCTGACCCCAAAAGCTTTAAAATTCTGGATGCAAAATCCAGGCTCTGTGATGAAGATGGTTCACGTGGTACAACATCAAAGCAAGCTCTAGCTTTGCAGTGAAAAATAAATTCAAAATCTAGGCAATTCTCAGTGACACCTGGAATTTGAACTGGAGATTACTTATATTTAGCAGTTTTTACAAAAAAAAGGGTTGTGTATTCACTTTACATTTACCACTTGATAGCAAAAACCTTTAGAAGTAATCATAAGAGGTGAGAAATTAATAAATTCTCTTTCCCATGCCATGAGTGAATGCTTTAGGCACTTGTTTAAATGGTTATTCTCTTTTTCAATACTTCTAGCCTAATTAACCTTGAATTCTGAATTTTATATTGAAGGCACTTAGCTCTATCCACTTTCTTTTTCCTCTTTTTCTTCCTTTACACCAGAAAAGTCCAGCATGTAACTTATTTCATACTGAAGGTGAATTTCTAAGAAATGTTTATCAGTCTTTCAAGTGTTATCATATTATGTGGGAAAAGGTGGTTGCTATTAAAATTTCCAATTTTATAGGGAAATAGCCACAATCTATATAAATATTGTGAGTGGCCTGATCTTTTTACTGTGTTTTAAATTGCCCCATTAGAAAGAAATACTTGAAGAACCTGCAGCTTAGGGCTGATTCTTCCTAGTTTTGGATCTAATGGCACTTGTGTGGGACTGCGGCTTTGCTCTGCTTAAGAGAACTGTTGTGCCAGGCATGCTCACATACAAAGAGCTTCAAAATCAAAAACCAAATTTAAAGCAGCTTCCATGCTAAGAAAGAGATTTGGGAGTTCTATTGCTGTACTTATATGTAAACAAATTATTTTTTGTGCCTGATGCCAGCTGTCATAAATCAAGACTGTCCAGTCATCTTCTGTTAGTGTGGTTAACATGATGCATCTCTATTTTTCTTAGAGCTGACTGATTCAGAGCTAATGGTTTCTCTCTTTACAGAGAGTCCTCAGAATCCCCTGCAGAGGTCCTTATGTCTCTTTTCTGTCACTTCAGGGCCAGCTGTTGGATCAGACCAGGTTTATCACAGCTTTACCAAGTCAGGTATTGGAAAACTTCCAAAGACAAGCTTCCAACCTTCCTGGCAGTCTGATCCACTGCATGTCTGTGGTATTAGCAAAAATAGTTCTTCTTTTGTGTATGGAGAACCTCTGGTATTTTAGCTTATTTCTGTTGCCTGTCATCTCTCTGAAGGGCCTGACTACTTTCTCTTAGTCCTTTCCCTGTGGGCACCAGGGTGGCTGCGAGGTGCCTCCAAAACTGCCTCGGTAGCAGGCTGGACAAGTCTCCCTGCCCCAACCCCTAGGCACAGGGCAGGGCCCCAGACCTCATCATCCTGATGGCCTCTGCTGACCTTGCTCCAGTTTGCTGATGCCTCTGCTGAAGTGGGGCCACAAAATGAATGCAATGCTCTAGGGGGTCTGTGAAGTGCCAGGTCCACCATTGGTGGTGCACCATTTCCTTTAAGCTAGGCTACTTTTCAAGTAGAAATACTATGAAAACCCAAGAATATGGTTTCTGTTGATAAAAGAGAGGAAGAATTTACATATTCTGTGTTATTCCTTTCATTGTTTTGTTTTTTGGTTTTTTTTGTTTTGTTTTGGTTTTTTTTTTGTTTTTTTTTTTTTTTAACTGCTTCTATCCTCTTGTCCTCATAAGATTACACTGCATGGACTTCACAATGATATATACAAAACTAAGAGAGCTTCTGTATGCTGAAGATTGCCTGTTTCACTGTGGTATAATTCCTGTACATAATCAATATTTGTAGTCATCTTCCCATGTCAATGTTATTGACACTCTGCTAAACAGTATTCTCATCCTGTAATTTTCCTTTGAGAAGTCAGATCCTCCATACCATCTTTTTTGTTAATGGCACTGTTTCTGTAAGGACACCACAGGAGAATGTG
Organism: Peucedramus taeniatus; assembly: GCA_013400575.1. Taxonomy (NCBI): domain Eukaryota; kingdom Metazoa; phylum Chordata; class Aves; order Passeriformes; family Fringillidae; genus Peucedramus; species Peucedramus taeniatus. Next base: position 11,332 of record WBNO01011766.1, read on the forward strand.
CAGCTCATTGCAATTCTGGTTATGTTATAGTGTTGAGCCATAGAAAGATTTGATTGAAGTTATTGGCATATTCATTTTTAAACTTCAGAAGCTGTCCAGTGTACATAAAGAATGCAAGCATGTGGAATGCTTACAACCTGATATTCTGAATTTAAAATTAAAACAAGCTAGGTCCTGTGCCACTGTCACAATTTCATATTCCTTATGTATATTCCTTACCTTATGTACTTTTTAATGCACTATGAATAAAAGCATAGAACACAAGTGCATTATTTTTATACAGTTATTTTTTTAAGCTCTACTGGGGAACAGAAGTTGACTTTGAATGTGTCAAAAAGATGTCATTCGATGGCTTACAGGTCCAAGTAAAACTTATTGTCAAAATGAAATCAAAATTATAACCAGTGCATAATCTTCCTGTTAGGCTTTCATTTCCTGTGGTTTTATATCTTTCAGTGGAAATAAGAGTGTTTTCCAAGTTAAATGTAGGCAGATTCAGGTGTTTTACAGGTTCTGAGTTCAGAAATGGTCACAGCACAGCAGTATAAAATAATGAACCCAGATGGGACAACCAGCAGCAAGTGCCATTTCATACCACATAACCTGATGAAAAAGCATAAACTCTTAAAGGATCTAGGTCCACTCTTCTGTCAATTAACTACTACTGCTGAAAGAAGGGGGAAAATAGCAGATGTATAAGTATTAGGCAAAATGGGAAATCAGACCTTGATGAACATAGATGAAATTTAGAAAGTTACTAAACACAGAAATAGAGGTAAACATATATTTACTCCTATACTAAGTACAGATATGTATAAAATGTTAAAAATACAGATATGGGAAAATACATATGAATGTACATATTGGAAGAATACAACAGTAACTGACTTGTTGCCTTTGAAAGGAAACATACCCAGCATAAAAGTGAAAAAAAAAAGAGGTTAATCTAAGTGTAAATGATGAAACCTACACCTCCTCCTTTGCATTCCCAGAATAACAAAAAATAAATCTGTGTATTCTCATCACAAAATCAAGGCTAGCCATTCTTTAGAGGCAGATAGGAATTTTAGCTGGAGAAGTAGCTTTTAGTTCCTGATTACAGTGTTCCTATTGTAGCTGTTGAAAGAATATTCCTGTTGTCCTCTAGAACAAAACTTCCCTTGCTCTTGGAGATAAAAATTACTTTCCCTTCCATTCTTCTTATTTATCCTTCCCTTTAAAATAATATAACCCTTTCTAATATTTCCTTTTAGAATATGCACAATCTCTACCCTTCTTGTTGCACATTCATTTATTTATTTTTGGTTATTTTTGCCTGAATTAATGTTACAAGCTACCTATAGAGTTTGGAGTACATCAGTTATTCACCTCTTCTGACACCACTTTTTGTGTTTATTTCTGGTGTAAATGCTTCTTCAGAATTTATTTTAATTGGATATGACGTTGCCTTTTTTCTTATTCCAAGAAGAAACCAAATTTAGCTCTTTTTATGTCATATTACAACTAAGCAGGCCTTCTTTCTGAGATGCCTAATTCTGTTTTGGTTTATAGCACATTTTACTTGCAACTATATTATTTTACTACCTTATTTTTCTGGCATTTTCCCCAATACCGTATAATATTGAATAAAGGTAACACTGCCAATTTATTTTCCCAAAATCATTTACTTTCATCATAAAAAATATTAAAGATGGATGAGCTAACATATTAACATTTCTTTACAATAAGTGGGCTTTTTGTTTTTTCATGTTTTAAAGTTGTTTAAATAGTTTTTAATTTCTGAGTGGTCATCATCTCTTTCCACATCGGCTTTGAATAAATACAAAGGTGTTTCAGACAAAAAAAGTTTTTGCAAAACCTCTTCAGTTATAGCAAATAGATTACTGTATTTTTAGTTCTTCCCTTCATGGGAAAAGTTAATCACAATAAAATTTTAAACTGTGGTCTTCTCTTGCTCTGATAAAATTTAAAATAAGAAATATTGACATAAATGCATGACCTTTAATTCACTCTTATCAGATTCATGATTTCATACAAAGTTGTGATTGAATATATGAATTGCTTGACCTTGTATGACCTTGGCACTATTTATGAACCTGTATTAGGAAAACATGTGAATGAAGTGGCTTCAAGTAACTCAAAACTTTGAAGTACAGTAATTTTGTAATTCTATACCCACCTTCCACTTGCATATTTAAAACCATTTTTCTTTAGGCCAGAGGACTGCCTAATTTTTTTTCTCTTTTTTTCATTTATCCTTTTCAGTGAGGCTTCTGGTTGTTCTTCTGTCTCCCCAGTTGCAATAACATCTTTAAATAGATCTACTCAGAAGCTATTTTGACATTTCTAATTTTGGAATAGAGAAGCAGCATGAGTTAAGAAAGCTAGTGAAATGCTGACTCTTTCTGAGTATGCCCTTTTGAGATGAGCATCTCGCACAAAATATTAGTTCAGAAATCATAGAATGTTCTGTGACATTGAGTGTAGAAAAATCCTGGTGAATTGTTTAGTAGAAAGCTTGAAGTGAAGGTGGGTCACATTAGTAAGAAACAAAAGAAGATGATCATAATGTAACGTGTAAAAATTTCTGAGATTAACAATCTAAAGCACTGTTTGAAATTAGAAACATGGCATGATACAAAAGTATCTTTATACTGTGGGAAAATGTTTAAGTCTTCAAAATATTCTTGCCAAAGGCTGAAAGATGTGAAATACAACTACAATCTCTATGTGCCAGTAGGTGGAAGTAGGTATTTCACAAGCCTTTTGTCTTCTTCCCTGCAATGAAGGTGTTAATTTCAAAGGAGTAACAGTGAGGAAGTTTACAGGCAGACTTGCTCCAAAGTATTCCAGAATCTGAGGGGGTTTGCCATGAACTTTGTGTGTTTTGTTTGTGTATGTAAATGAAAGGACTTTAACCCAGAAATCAGAATAAAGCAAGCCCATCTCCTCATAGGTTAGAGGCTCACATTTTATTTTATCCAGCAAGTTTTGAGTCCTATTAAATAAAAGGGAATATTTTCTAAAAGAAAGATATATCATGTTTACATCCAGGTGACAGCTTTATTCTGAGAGGCAGAAAACATGAGTTTAACTATCCTTTGGGAAGGAGAGTGAGTAGATTTATGTATGCAATTAACTGAACAAGCACTCTGGTTGTTTGACTATGGGAACAGACTTCCTAGAGGGGTGGTGGGTACACCAAGCTGACAGTGTTTAAGGGTCATTCAGACATTGCACTTAATAATGTGCTTTAACATTTTCCCAGGCAGTTGGACTAGATTATCTTTGTACATCCCTTCCAGCTGGAACTATTTTACTCTTTTCTTTTTGGCAGTAGATATTTCCAAAGTAACCTACTATATTTAATCTCTCACTTTGGAAAGTGAAAAGATATTTAGCAGAGAATTAATTACACTTAAATTTGCATGTAATAGCACATATCAGAGGTAGCTGCATAAGGGTCCTTTAGGAATTGGTAAAAAATCCCAGATGAATCAGATGAAGTAGACAAACATCTTGGAGTAGACATGCAAAACATGTCAGAAAAAAAATATTCTCTGTAAATATCTACAAACTGTGAAAAAAAATTAAAAACTTCAAAGTGAGATGTTGACAGTAAGCTTATAGACACATATATTTAGGAAAGAAAAACCCCAGGCCTAGTTCAGGTGTTCTACTGAAATTTAGGCCTGGTGGAATCACTCAACTTCTTGACTCTTTCAGGGTTACCAGAAGTAGAACTCAGCAAATCTGGTATGTCTTTAAATCTAAATTATTAGTTTAGATTAAGTCAGATTAGACTAACTGCTTTCTTGGAACATAAATTTTCTTTGCAGTAAAAAAGGATCTTTCCACATCTGGCAAGCAACATTGCAGCAGATGCTGATGTTCTTGTGTCACCTCACTTGGACTTTTTATGTACAGGCAAGCAAGGTATGGAGAGCTGAAAGCAAGGTGTCAATCACAAACTACAAAAATTCACTGGTAGTAGGGATAAAAAAAGACTTTTGATCCAAAACAGTGAAACTATTAAAGTACTCCTGCTTGACCTCATTTAGTTCTGGGACCGTTCCCAGATGTGCTGATAGATTTAATCCTGTTTCTACCTTTTCTGATTTTCAGAGACCATATTTTGTAGTTTTCCTTCTAGTATTAATTCAGGCAGAAAACCAGCTCATTTTAATTCTTCCTTTTTGGCAGAATAGTGCTTGATGGAAATTGAATATTCTATTTGATGTGTACAACCATAAAAATCCGTGACCTTATAATTAAAGAGGTTCAGCATAAATAAGCCACTATACAAGACTTTCTGGAGTGTGAACAGGAAATCTGGAGGGTTTTTTTTCTACAGACCAAGCTTTAACAGGTTTTTTTTACGGCAGAATTGCAAGACCTTGTGAGTAATTCAGTAACTTAATCCTTGAGGCATTTAAAAATATTCAAATTGGCCCACTTATTTTTTCAGCATCAGCAAAAGTTTGCTGCTTTTTCACTTGTACAATTAAAACTTACCAGGCAAGCTGTGTGTCAGTCCAGTTCCAATGTAATTTCATAGCAAATCAAAGTGATCAAGAAGAGCAATTCTAACTCCTACTGTGCTCTCATGCTGCCATGATTCATTAGTTACAGTACCAGTATTCACAGAAGCTGCATATGCAGCACAGATATGGGTAGAAAGAGAATTTAGATTTAGGCTGCAACACTCAGAATCCCTTGAAACTTTACATTTAGAAAAACTAATTTCAGGAATGGGGCAAAGTACACCCTTGTAAGTTGTCATAGCTCAGTAGTTCACTCTCATATCTCATATCCTGTACTACAAGGAGTTGGCTCAATCCCTTTCGCTATTACATATTTCAGATCGTTGGTAATAGAAATAAGATCAAAGTATATAAACCTTTCTTGGAAGATACAAAATATTCCTTGCAGGTCTTTACAATAACTTAATACATCTCGGTAAATTTCCCACTGTCACTACTTTACATTGGCTAAAACTCTGTAGCTGCTTTTCTGGTGTACTCCAACAGTAAAAACCTGAAACCTCTGGTTAATTCAGAGTACTCTGTGCAGTAATTACTTTTTTTTTTCCTTTTCTTTTTATCTTGCCTTTGTCATTTCAGTAACATAATTAATTTTTGTGTTTTACGTCCTCATAAACCATTTGTGCTTTTATGTTTATCTCCTTTTTTCAGAAACCTAATTCAAAATCCAAAAGCTTTCAATGTTGCTCAGCCAAGATATGAGCACACAAGATCAGCAGTTAAGGCCCTCACACTGCATTGGGAAGGGCAGGCTATGTAGTGACTCACTTGTGCACCTCAATAGGCATTAATGCCAATTTTATTTAAGAGTAAATTAATTCTAATAAAGTTTCTCACTTTTACTGGAAAGCACTGACTGGGGAAAGATTTTTATTCAAAAATGGCAGACTAGCTCAAAGTTTGTTGTCTTGAATAATATTTGATTCAAGCCAAACTTTCATATTTCCTTTGCTATCCTTATGTTGCATATGCAGGGTTAATACACTCTTACAGAAGATTCTTTATGACACTTTCACAAGACATGGTGAGTTATCACCATTAACTTTAGCTAAAAGTAAGAAATTTTAGAAACTGTTTTGCTCCTAGTCCTAGAAGATCTTTCCCCACTTATCTTAGCCTTCAGCATTTAACTCTGATTTAATAGCAATAAAAATAGACTGGGTGTCAGTATTTGAAGAAGTTTTGTCTTGTCTCCTGCTCCTCTTTGAGGTGTTGCTGAAAAAACTTTCAGCTTTCTCTTCCCTGGTGCTGTGTAGCTGATGCAGAAAGCTGGGGAGCTGCTACACTGCCTCAGGGCAGCCAGAACTATGAGCTACACCCCAGCTAACTCCTGTACACCAAGCATATTGGAAAAATTATTTTCCTGCTCCTGGTCAGAAGCATTAAAATTCAGTAGAAGAGTGGAAAAGCTCTAACTTATTTTAATCTTTCCATTTCTTGTAGGGGAATCATATTACAGAAATAAATAGTAGGTTTTGGGTTAAAAGTATGGAGAAAAACAAAAGGCTGTCCCTAGGTGCCATGAGCTATATTATATATTTTACCCATTCTTGCAATTAAGAGACTTCAGCAATGGAGGATTAAAGACAAGATTTTTCTCACTCAAATTAATTTCAAAACAAAATTTGGATTGTCATTTCTCAGTCAGAAGGATATTTACAATGTAGCCAGACCACTAGTTATGTCAAATTCCAGAGGAGAAAGCATGAGGAAGATGAAGAGAGGATAAAGAAGAAAAGTGTGTGCTGAGCATACAAAGATTGTAAAGTTACATTTGTAATTTAAGTCTGCACAATGGACATTTTTAAAAATTCCATAGCATTTGTTTGTAAAGGAAATAAACCTTTGTTAATCAACACCAAACACCTTCCAAATGCAGAGATGATCAGTCTGAGGACAGACCAAGATCAATGGTCTCTTGCATTTCTCAATACCAGTGGATGTTGTTTGTTACTTACATATTTCTTTTTGTTAGCTCCTCAAAAACCTCTGGATAATTTCTGAAGTAGAATATCCTTAAAGTCAATTTGAAACCCTTTTTCTCCATTGCCTCTTTTTCACAGGTATTACAACAGCAGGTAAATGAGAAGCAGAAAACCATTCACAAAAAAACACTGGCAGGGATGGGAATTTCATGTAGTGAAATTTCTTTTTTGAAGGACTTTCCACTGAAGCAAAAATTTGTCTCCAGATAAATTAAATGGAAACTACCTGTGCATTTCTTGCTACATTATAGAACACAAGTCATCAGCAGTTTCATTTGTTAGAATAATAATGAAAAGTTCAAAATTACTGAAATAGACCAAATTTTCTTGAAAAAAAAATATGGATTATATGTTGTATCTGTAAGTTTAAATAAAATCATGTCTCTAACTCCTACTCCAGTAGACATGATTTTATTTAAACTTACAACATATCTGAAAAGAGTTTTTATTAAGGAATGCTTGTATCCATTATGGGTTACAAAACAAAATTCACTGCTTTAAATTTTATTAGTTGTTTATTAGAAAATAGTTAGAAGTCTTTAGTTTGTAGTGGGAGTCTGATGCAGATTTATGGCTGGGCCATGGGCCAGGAATTACTAATGTATGTGTGACAGTCTTAATATCTGAAATCTTTGGAGACTTTTAGAAATGGGTATGCAAAGTTCCTACTTTTTAAAGTAAAATAATACAGAATTTGTTTTGAATGCAAGATTGTAGTGGAAACTGGTTTAACATGGCCAGTGTGGTATTGCCATGAGAAACAAAGACTGAGTATGTCTTCCTAAATATAACACAATACTCAAGCTGATATTTTTTTTACCTTGCTAGGATAAATCCTCTAAGAATTTACTAAAAAACTGTAGGACCATGTGTCAAAAATCTTACTAAAGCATGACAATGAATGATGAAAAATACACTTTTCAAAGTGTAAAAAGTGTGTTATCATAGCAGATATATTACAGTGCACTCAGCTTAAACATGATTCTTAATATTGATAGCAAAAATGTCAAACTGTCAAATAAAATTACTTGAGATACTTCATGTTTAAAGAAATGGTCTTTAGTCTTCTATCCCAGAAACAGTGGAGATCTGTGGAATAGTGACTAATAAAATATGCACTTATTTGCTGATACATTTAATTTTTATTTTTAAAACATCATGACATTATTGAGGCAGTTTTTGCTTCAAGATAGACAACTACGGGATAATGAAAATGATGATTGCAGGTGTTATTGTATGTCACCTACAAAAGAATCTTCCTATATTTCAGCACTTACAAGCATATGCAAGTTTGAGTATTGTTTTTGTTTTGGACACTTTTGTTCCAGTTAATGCTGAGATTATTTTGTCCAGTAGACCCTGTGTTTTTTAAAACTCTGCAATGTTTTATTTCTATACAGCACATTGGAAGTTCTGCCTTGGTATAGAACACACAGATTTAGTTTAGCATTAACATTTCTTTGGTAGGAATCTAGAAACATTTTGAAGGATTGACATTTAAAAGAAAAAAAAGTACTTTCCCTGAGAAGATTTGGAATACGTTTTGCGATAGATTGCCTGACAAAATTGTTGGAGACTAAATCAGCCTGTGGATATAATAAAGAAAGAAAAAGATTTAAAGAACTTTGTGCGTTTTAAAACAAAGACATATCCAGAGAAGAAAAGGCCAAATAAAGACATGAAAACAAAAAAAAAAAGGTTAGAGAAAAAGCTTAAAGTATGTGAAAGAGATATATTCACATAAAGTATGTGAAATGTCTAATTTCCTTCCTCACACTGAATTTGGATACCTCTTCTGCATAACAGATGCAATTTCAAATTTAGCTTTAAGCAACACATGAAAATTCAGAAGATTCTGAGAAATAGTGTACTATAATGGCTAGAAAATAGGTAAATTTTTGTTTAAATCATCCCTCAAAGTTCAAGAAATCTACACCAGTTATACAGTGATGTACATCACATCATATTATTTTATGGCTTGTTTTCGCATGTCAAATAATACATGTTTCAGTCTTTTTCAGGCTGATATATGGAAGTTTGTTTTGCACAATACCTTCAAGTTACTGGCAATTAAACACTGCTTTTGTTTTATTTTCTCATAAGTAAATCTTTAATATAATTCTGGAATGCTGTAAATAGAAATCCTGTTTGTGAGCCAGATATGCAGCTTCTACCACATGCCTCTGTCAAGCTGGATTGTGAAAGGAGGTGTCTTATCACAGAACTATCAGTGAAGCAAAGCTAAATAGCCTTGTGCAGATAAAACATATCTGTTGATATACCTAGTATTGAAAAACCAACATTAGCAAACTGTTGCTGAATTACAGGGAAGAATAAATACAGATGCATAGCATTTATCATAATAGCTTTCAAAGACCATAACTGTCAATAGATGAGATAAACTTTATTAAATTATTAGCACAAAATTTGATAGAGCAACTTTATCTAAATCCCACATTAGCAAAGATAAACACAGATATTGTGATTTATGTCTGACATTAGATTCCTTCAGCTGCTTATATAAATTCTTCCATGCACCCTAAAGGCAAGCTACTAGATAAGGTAACACAGCAGAAGCAGATTCTCATATTTGTGCATGATTTAGACAGTGCTTTAAAGGAATCTGGTGTAGCTCTGTAACTGAAGAAAGAATGAAGTTTATCTAGGTTTTGTTCTTGAATTACTACAAAGAAATACCTGTTATATTTGTAGTAATTAATTTTTTTCCTCCTGTTTCCTTCTTGCACTTTCCAGATCCTTCATTTTAAGAAATTTGAAAGAACTCACACATCAGGGAGTTATAAAATATATGTGTATATACTTTTCCATGGTTTAGGAATCTGGACGAGTATGTAGTCATTATTATGAAAAGTGAAGACATTAAGATGCACCAAGAGCCAATATCTGCAATTCTTCTGGTATAATGACACAAATTTGAGGCAGTTCATCTTTTCTCTTTTTTCCTCAAACAAGGCTCTGGTGAGATTGTGGGATTAAACACTCAGCTGGGGAGTTGGTAAGAAGAAAGTGCTGTGCTAGCTGAGGTGTCAGTCATTGTTTCAGGGGCCTTCCAAGCACCCCGGGTGATTGCAGAGATAGGAGAGGTTTTACCTTGCACTCAGGGTTGTTGGTACCCAGCAGCCACCACACCTGGGTGTCACTGCAAAATGCTTCCAAGGTCTGCAGTGCTTTTTGGAGCTCTGAGCAGACTTATTCTTCTTCCCCCCCCATGTACTTCTTCTTTCCACTCTTCAAGTTTTGATTTATGCAGCAGTCCTCACTTTTGCTATTCGCAGAAATTTTCCTCTTATCTTACCTCTTTCCTCTTATCTCTTATCATTGGTGTCTTACCTGACACCAATGCATGGAAAAACAAAATCAGAGGCTTAGATTATTAGACTGGGTCAACATTAAGGAGTCATGTGCACAGTAGGAGCAGATAGGAAGAAAATAATAACAAAGTTCATATTCCAACATTTTTTTCAGACTAGTATCTGTCCAATCATGGGCACTAGAAGCTCACTACTGTTTGGCACATGTTCAGAGTACATCTTTTTATTTCATTTCAGAAAATTAATTCCCAAAAGGAATCCAGTTTGTGTGCTCTGTCTCAGAGCTCTGTGGCATGACTAAAAACACAGTGAGTAGGGGATAACTAGGAAATTTGCTTGAATATCACTTCTTATCTGAAATCAAACACTAATACAAATTCATCCTTAGACTTCCTATCTGGGTCCAAACATTAAACAGTGTGGTTTGAACTTGTCAAACTGGAATTTTAGGCTTGTAGAAACTATTTGGCTTTTCATCCAAATTTGGAACTCAAGATTATGAAACCTGAAACTTTTAATTGAAGAAAAACCTGTTTTCTAGATAATTCTGCCCTGGTCTTCCATATATGGAAGTGGGACAATTCATGAGAGTTTCCAAACCAACTACAGCAAGTTACACTCAAGGCATTTTATACGCTTGCTTTTTTTTTTTGATTTTTGGAGGTTTTCTCATCTGTTCTGCTCTGCTCTGAAGTCTTTCATCTTTGTTCAGAATGAAATCTCCACTGGCACTTAAAATCTTTGGAGAGAGGATGAACAGTAAAGCATTAATTTACACTGTTAATTGGTATATAAATTAAACCATGTTCCCTTGAGAGTAGCTGCTTCACAAGTCAGATACTCACAAGGAAAGTTGCACTGGTAGTTCCGCAGCAATGTGGCTTTCCCTGAAATCTTCTGTAGCAAAAATGAGGCAAAATTAGTTAGCAAAATGAGATTCAAACAGGAGGAAAAGTGGGATAGCAGAAGACAGGGATTATTTTACTACAAGTAACTTACTTTCTGGTAAAATTTTTTGCTGTGTCACAGAAACAACGTCTGAATCAGAAAGTTTCTATTTGTCAGAGTTTCCTGAATTTGTAATGTGGTGCTGTGCCCTTATATTCTGCAGTGCTTGTCCCTAAGCCCCAATCCCACGGTTTTCTGTGCCAATTCTAGCAAACACTGCAGTAAAACTGTTCTTATCTTGCCTTACCTTCTTCTTGTACTGTAGGGTGGGATTGTTTTATCCTCACTGAGTACTTTTTCTAAATGGGTATTTAGAAAATGTTCTGAAAAAAAAAAAAAAGAAAAAAAAAGAGAAATCTTATCGCTACCTCCCACAGATTTTATTCTGGGCTGCTCTAAAATACTGGTGAACCAAATTCCCTTTAACTCATTGCATGTCCCCAAAACATACTGAAAGGGATTTTTCTTCATGATTCTTTGCATAGCACTTATTTGTTCTCTTTTTGAAGATGAAAAGAAAAAAAAAAAAAAAAAAAAGCCAAGACCAAAATTGGGATCAGATAAAGGCTTTGGTCTCAGTCTCATAGATGACCATGGCAACCGAAAGATGAGCCTTCAAATAATTAATTTCAGTACCAGCTTCCAGAGTCTTGTTTTCTTCTGCATAACCTGTCACTTTCATATTAAGATACACCCACAGTACATAAAAAAATTATTTCACATTGGCACAAGCTTTACCAATATATTGAGGAAAATATAGCCTGAGAATAAATTCACAGCTAACTCAAGTAGTCTAAGGTTCAGTGCTCCCAGGGACTGATTTTCAACATCATCTGTGATGACAGATTATACAGAAAGACTTTCCGTATGAGATGTAGGAAAAAGTGAGTGCTTACAGAAATATGCCATGAAGGAAGCTATGTAGCAATTAATAACATGTCTTTAAAACTTCCATTTGAGTAAAACTGCACACAGAACCTGCTTTGACTTGCCATCTAACAGTGACTTGTATTTTTATCAAGTACCACCTTCTGCAAATAGATGGTTTCATCAAGTAGACAGTGCATATGGAAAGAGTATAAAATGACAAAGTCCTTATTCCTATGTTGTCATTCCCCAGTCTCCTTTCGGGAACTTATCCTGTCCTTCACCACGTAGAACCAAGAAGAACATACAGCACTAGATCAACATGGATACAATCCACAATGATGTGTTTTGACCAGAAAAATCATCAGTTATTCTTTTGCTGAGGCATGGTAAAAAAATTTATGCAGGGCTGTGGTTTTTTGGGTGCAGGGGAAGCATTAAGATTGAAAGTTCAGCTCCCATTTTCACTTTGGCACTTTCCAAGGGCATTGTTGTGGTTTAACCCCAGCCAGCCGCCAAGCCCCATGCAGCTGTTCAGTCACTCCCTCATCAGCAGGATTAGAGAGAGAGTTGGAAGGGTGAAAGTTAGAAAACCCATGGGAGATAAAGATGGTTTAACAGCAAAGGCCACACGCGTAAACAAAAAACCCCAAAGAATCAATTCAGTGCTTCCTGTGGCTGGGCAGGTGTTCAGCCATCGTCAGGAGAGCAGGGCCTCATCACATGTAACGGTGACTTGAAAAGACAAATGCCAGCATTCCAAATGTCTCTCCTGTACTCCTTCTTCCCTCCATTTTATACACTGAACATGACATCCTATGGTCTGGAATATCCCTCCGGTCAACTGGGGTCACCTGTCATGGCTGTGTCTCCTCCCAACCTCCCCTGCACCAACAACTTCCTCAGTGTGGGAGTAGGAAAAGCAGAACAGGCCGTGACTCTGTGTTTGCCCTGCTCAGCAATAACAAAAAAAATCTCTATATTATCAACCCTGTGTTCAGCACAAATCCAAAACACAACCTCATACCAACCACCGTGAAGACAATCCTACCCCAGACAAATTCAGCAAAAGCGTCAAACTAGGATCCAACATTATATAACAAGATAGTTCAACTAATTTTCTTTAAGGCCTCCCAGAAAATAGAACTTTCCATTGCAAGAATTTTAATTTATTTATGGTAAATGTTTGCCTAGATACTTCCTCCACATCTTTAAATATGTATGTGAAGACTGGGACAAATACAGCCGCATGAGTTAAGGAGCTGTGATTTGTATTGATATACATAAAGTGAGCTCCAAAACAAAAGCAACATTTAGATTTTAAATTGGAAGAGATCATCATGTTAATTTTGGCCTTTTATTCCTCTGCATGAAATTAGAAAGTACTTAGCAAGTCTGCCAGGAAAAACAAGCCCTAGATATTTACTATGCAATGCACATTCTCTCTGAAGTACTGTATCACACACTATATTGGATTTGCAATGCTGAACATAATTTGCTAGAAATTACACAGTTCCTGTATTAGTTTTAAATAATGTCATTTTATCTGCAATGGTCCACTTTCCTGCATTGAACTGATGTGTGCATTTATGGAAGACTGAAACTTTAGGTGTTTGTTTTGCTTGAAGGAGGAATCATCAGTTTGTATTAAGCTACTGTGTCCATGTGTATTTATACAATTTTGTTTTAAGTCATGGTCTATACAGTGTGAAAATTTCATGTATGTCATAGAGGAAACTAAAACTGATTTCAGCATCTAAGATTTAATCACAATTGCAAATCAATAACAAATGCAAAGTCCCCACCTGCTGAAGGAGTATTTTTAAGTGTACACTTTAAAGGAAGTGGGGTTTATATCACTGTGTTCTTTGACCTTGTACATTTTGAACCTGCTGGCCAACTTCAAACAGACTTGATAAAAAGTACAGAGATGCCAAACTCATGCAGAACTTTAAAGTTTGTTGAATTTGGGCAGCAGACTGCTCGGTTACTGCTAGCCACACAGAGTGAAAGGCTTATAAACTTATTCTAAGATGGTAAAGAATCTGTGTGCAAAAGGTATGAAGGAAAGCAAATATGATTAGCCTGGCTGCTGACAGAACTATCTTTTGAAGTAAGCTTTCCAAGTATTGAAGACTTACAGTTGAGGATGCTGAAGAGAACGTGATGCTCTCAGGAGGAATAAGGAATTATCCAAGAACAAATTATTGCTATCACTATCAAGATTAAAATTATTTATTTACTAAGTATTAGCAAAAAATAATATTTTTGCCTTACAAATTTGAATTATGTTGACGAAAAATAAACAGTATATAATTTCAGATTTTTTAAAATAAAATCTCAGCTATACTCACTTTAGTAGTGAAATATCAGCCACTATTTGTTTTCCATCAAGTCTAAACTATAGCAAAAAAAAACCCATATATTGTATTTAAACAAGTGCATATTAACTTTGTCTACTGTGTATGCTCATCAATATGTCATGTGTGAATTGTGTGAATTTTTGTATGGTAAAATCGCTATGCATGAAAACACATATGAAGTAAATCTTAATATGCATGAAAATAAATTACAGCAAATGCTTTAATTGCATTTTTAATGTGACCTTCATGCATTTGTACTCACGTGATATTTATTTCTAAAATATTTAATTTGAATTTGGCTTTTCATATTAAACATTTCATTTACAGATCTGAAAACACATTACAAAAGCAGGCAAGTATCATTATCCCTGTTTCACTGCAAATTAATAAAACTCAGCAGGAAGGACTTGTTTCATGTAGTGTGGCTAGTAAAAACATCTTTAGATATTTACATAGCTAGATAATGATTGAAGGTTGGGAAATAACAAATGCTCTTTCTTTTTTTTTCCCTAACAAATGAAAAAATGAGCACAGAGAAATAACATTTTAATCACAATCTCATGGGATAGTCATGGTGGAGCTGTGGAGGAAGAGACTAGAGCAAGATTTTGGCCCAAGTGTAGTTAAAACAAGTGCTGTCTTTTCTTTCTGTGGGCAGAGCAACGTGTCAGGTCTTCTGATTTCTGTGTTCTAGGGCTGCTCACACTGCCTCTCAGAGTTAAGTATTACTGCAGCTCTCTGGGTCATTTTCAAAATACAGTCTCACTATGCTTTGTGGATTGTGAATCCTCTTTCAAGGATTTTCCTTTTTTTTTTTCCTTGTTTTTTCTTTTCAGATGCATGTATCTGTGTTCGTGTTGCAAAAGAACCTCTCCATACAAAAGGAATCAATACTACCTCAAAGCCCATGCTGGTTCTGTTTGTTTGAAACCTACAAAAAAATAGCAACTGTCACTAAATACAAAAAAAAAAAAAAAAATAGCTTGCTGGGTAATACACATCTAAATGAATTGTGGTCCCAAGCAACATCAACATCCTCCACATTTTGCTATTTATATGTAAGTATCCATCTGTCTGCTGAAGAGTTGTAGGAGAGTAACAAATCTACAGGAAAGCCTTTCATTTACAATTGCCTTATTTAGACTGGGTGGATTAATTTTCTCTACTGCTGAGAAGCAGGTTAATAGGTCCTCCTACTTAAATCTGAGAACAAAGTGAGTATTGCAAGCAAATACACTGAAAAGATTAGCTCTTTTACTTTGTGAGGAACATTTATCTTATTTTATTTCTAATTTTCACTGATTGCCAGCTATGTTCAGCTACATACTTTCAGTACAAAACACACAGCTAAGCTACACTAGCAATGTGGGGGCTTTATCTAGAATGTCACATTACTGTGTTAGCACTCTTTCTTCTACATTAATTAAGGACTAATTTTTTTTCCTATTTTAAAATATTAGCCTTGGCAGAAATAATTTATTATTACTATTGTGTCTTTACTCCTTTGTTCACAAACAGCTGTTTTATGCAACCCAAATCATTGTGACAAAACTACAATAAACCTATGACCACCACCCAGGAAGAATTTCTTCCCTGCAAGGAATTATGGCATAATTAGGGAAGAAATCCCTGTGAAACTTAGATGACATGTAGGGTTAAGTATTATGATGAATTAGCTGGCAACTTTACCACAGGCAGTCTCCAAATTGTTTTTGAAATGACAGACATTCTGAAAACAAGTGTTGGTATTTGAGCAAGTAGGAAATTTTAGTATACTTTGCAAGTCTTTTCAGTTGAAGAAAGTCCTAGATCTGTAGCTATCACTTTTCCTCTCTCAAGCAAGGAAATATGTTTCCTTGCTTAATAACAAGGAAATCATATTTCACTGAATTCCAGCACTAACCACTCTCTGTCAGACTGAACCCTATGAAACAATAGTGGAACAATATGATTTCTCCCTAGCTTTTTTTTTACAGCATTTGATTAATTTGTATCATTAATATCATTTACAAACTTTTCTTAAATGAAAAGCTGACTTTCTTAAAGGAGAAATTAGACACTCCACAGGAGATTAAAAAAACTAAAGGTTGAGAGAAATTTAAGTGCCAAAATCTCTGCACTGAAAGAGATTTGATTCTCTTTGTGTCTGTGACATTCTTCCACTGCAGAACCTAGAGAGAAGTTTGTATCAGCTCACAATAGCTCTCATCCATGAGACTGGATAACTCCCCCAGCCCAGAACCTGGTGGCTACATTTTACTCTTCTCTGCTGGTAAGATTATGGAACATTGCACAACCTGAAATATTTCAGAGGAATTTAATTATTTTTCAGGGAAAAAAAAAAAACTCGACTTTGTTAAACCCCCATGTAACTGACAGAGCAGTTTTTAATTAAGTCAAGTGGCTCACAATACTTTTTGTTTCACACCAGCCCTAATTCAGTGCTTTTAATGGCTTCTGCACAACAGTCAGGCTTGATGAGAGCCACCTGGCCTATTCCTGAACACCAGTGACACTGTATCTCTGCAAAGAGTAGGAATTTATAAGACAAGGAAACCCAGTATGAGGAGGACCCACTATGAATGTGTCCCATTACAATGGCAGACTTTTCAGGCTGACCTCAGACCTGTCTTGACACTGTGACCTTGCCAGATACCTCGGGCTGGGGCTGCCCCCATCCTGCCCTGCTCCTTAGCTGAGGCAGTAGGAAGGGGCCTGGCTGCTCAACACAGTCCAGACAGACCCATGTAGCTCCAGGACCCATGGGAACCCCCACCCTGGCACTGTCCTTCCTAAAAGAGCCTGCTGCATCCGTGCCTGGCAGCACTGCTGTGGTGTGACCTGTCCCACCACAGCTCCACCAAGCCCTGAGATCGTGGTCTGTGTCTGGTTTAACCCCAGCCAGCAGCTCAGCCCCACCCAGCTGCTCATTCCCTCTCACCCACTGGGCTGGAGGAGAGGATCAGAAGGGCTGAAGTGAGAAAACTCAAGGGTTGAGATAAACAGAGGTTAGTAGGTAAAGCAAAAGCCATGCAGGCAGCCAAAGATCAAAGAATTCATTCAAGGGTATTGCAGAAGTGCTTAGACAATGCTACTGCAAGTTTTATGTGGTAAAATTGCCTTATCTTTTCTTATTTTCTTATCAGTTGTTCTGGCCTGCCCTGCAAAAAGATAATTATAGACTTCTATTAATTTCTTGTTTACATATTAATTGTCTATATCAAAGTTAGGGAGATTCAAAAACATTCAAAAAGCCTCTTACTCTCCATGTTCCCTGTACAGAAGCACACAGTAATAATGTTAGGAGCCCAGAAAAGTAGTTCATTGAATTGAACTGAAATATCTTTCTTTTAAGAAACACATATTAATGAGTTCAATCTGTTGGAAATCTGACTTCCTCTTGGAAAGAAGACACAGACCCACTTTTGAAATTGCTTTCAAATTAGATGTGGTAACTGCTATGGCTTTTCCCAGCTACAAAACATCAGCAAGATGAAAAGTACTTGTGGGCACGAAGCTGACATGCTGACTTTGTGTTGTACAGATTGATTCAAAGGTTGAGGAGGAAGAGACATTTGTCATCCTGATGGCAGAACATTTTATATTCCTATGGTGATACTTTAATGAAACTTATCAAAGAGTCTTTTCACAGGCAAAAAACCTGCCAAGACCACAAACAGATGAGTCACAAAATCCAGTATCTCAAACAGAGAAATGCAAGCTTTAGTGTGCTACTGTGTTACTGATTTGTCTTCGTTATACCAGTTATGTTCTTTCAGTCCTCTCAAACCTTTGCTAAACCCTCCCTTTCTCTTCTTTGTTCTGAGCTGTTCTTGATGAGCACAATATCACATGGAATGAAATATGGTCAATTTGGGTCTGCCATCCTGTCAGTGTCCTCTGTCAGCCTCTTGCCACTCCCACTTTTGGGGTAGAGGAAAGAGATGAAACTTTGGTTCCCAGGGTGGGAAATGAAACCTACTGGGGTCTCTCCCTCTGCCACCACCCACCCCCATCCAGAAGGCCTCCAGCTGGAGGTGCAAGAGGCTGGCAAGGAGCACCACCTGTCCAGTGGACCCAACCTAACAAAAGGGGTTATTCCACACAGAGTGGTGTGCTTTAGCTAGAATGGCTCCAGTCAAGAAGGAGAAAGGGGGGATATTTGCTGTGATAGTGTTTGCCTGTGCAAGCAAGCGTTATTCATGCTGAGGGTCTGCTGGCCAACAAGTGACTAAACATCTCTCTGCCAAAGGGTAACAAATTAATTCCTTATTTTGCCTGGCTTATGTGTCAGCTTTTGCTTTTCCTGTAAAAATGTCACAACAATGATCCACAAACCTTTTTTTTCCTTTCTTGTGTCTTCTCCCCATCTGCAGAAAAGGGAAAAAGTGCAAGGTTGAGTGGGTGTCTGCTAGGGTGAATCCACCACAGATATAGATAACAATTCTTCCCTGGTACACCATATTTATATGGTTTATTTTACTTTTAAGACATACAAAACTAAGCTAAAAACAATACTTGCATTTATTTAGTAATTTACCCATTTTTAACCAGAACTTAATGTTTTTAATCGCACTGACAGATTTTAGCATTAGATCATATAAATTGTGATTCTTCACTGTGTCTGTCCCTCTCACAAACACTTTGCACAGCTTTCAAGATGATGTAGAGCACTGCTGGAGAAAGAAAAATGTGCCCAGAGAGGCAGTGCTTGAGGGTATGGGAGCAGAATACCTCGGGCAGTTTGCTGAGGGCAGTTTGCAAAGGGTTAGTGTGAACCTGTGACCACACTCACCAAAGATGTGAAATTTGTTGTCACACTTGAAAGACAAAAGTCACTCAAAATGAGACTTCTTCAGTGAACTCATTTACTGGAATATTATTTGCACTCCTTTTCTGATTAAGGAGAGAAGCTGGATTACAGGGGAAGGGATAATAACAGTTGTCTGACCAGACAGTGGTAAAGCTATAGGGAAAAAAATACAATAAAGTCATAGTAAAAAATGTTCCTGCTGAAGTTATTGGTAGGTCTATAACTCTTTTTTATTAATAGCATGTATTTTTCTAAAGCTTCTGTGTCCTTATCATTTGTACATACCACTTCTAAACTACATTCCTTTAGAGAGAAAAACATTTGAATTCATGTTACCAAAAATATGTTGCCTTTCTGATTGCCAGCTAATGTCTGACTGTCAGTCCTCTTTTCCTTATTATCTCATCTATTTTTTACAAGGCAAAGGTGTTGAACAATTGCTTTAAACATTTCTCCCTCAATTTTTCTGTATTCTGTATTTTTTGAGTCTGGCAAAAAAAAAGTATAAGTGGTAAAAATTAGTTTTTCCAGTATCCAAGTTGACATAGTTCAGATTTATTTAATCTCTTAAAAAATAAAAATGGGGGGAGGCAATTTTACCTGATTAATAATGTACAGTCTAAAATTAAAGACAGAAGAAGGAAGGCGATGGAGCTGCTGCCCTGAGCAATAATTTGGTTTTATAAGTTGTAAACCAGTAAATGTAGGATTTGAAAAGCATCTTATCTTTATGTATTCTTGATACTTGAAAGATCTGCTGCAGATCGGGAGACACGCATTCTGTTTGCAAGCTGACAAAGTCTGCTCTACAGTCTGCTCCCAACTACGTGATCAGGTAACGTAAGAGAATTCTGAGGCACTTGGCAGCTGCACTATGTTTACAAATAAGGGCTTTGCTGGAGCTTATCTGCCTTACACAGGATCTTTTTCTGTGACAGCCAAAGGCTTGACGCTAGTGAGATTGTTTGAATGGTATAAATGCTCTTAATATAGAACCTAATATGCACAAAATGCATATTAATACAGCTCCTGGTGAGTGTTTCTCTACAGACAGTTTATGCCTTGTGTTCGAACTCTTGTAGGAATTTGAATTTATGAATAAAGAGCTATAATAGTGTATTACTCACTGGAAAGAGGTGAATTGTGCTCTGCAAAATAAATAAATAAATTCAAATTGTTTTGGCTCTTGTAGTAGCTATGGGTAGCTCACTGTCAGGATGAACAGATTAGTGTGTAGAATATAGGAATCAAGGACAGAGTTTCCAACAAAGCCAATTAATGTTCAGTTCATGATTCGGCCTTAATATTTAATAGGAGACTGATGCCTCTAGCTTTATTTCTTTTACTTTTCACTTTGCTTTATTTACTTAATAAAAAGGAAATGTAGAGGGGGATGTGCTCTGAGCAACCTGGTCTAGTAAAAGGTGTCCATGGTGTCCCTGCCCATGGCAGGGGCATTGGAACTTGATGATATTTGAAGTCCCTTCCAATCTAAACCATTCTGTGATTCTAAGATTTAATGTGGGAGCCATGCCATTCTGACTCTCTAGATTTTGAGGCTTAACTTTACTCTTTTTATCACCTCATTCTTTTCAGCGTCATGCATGTTGTCTGCTGTTTTTTCTAATAATTAGACCTCACTGAGGATTGTTCAGCATTTATGGTATAAGAATGCTCAAACTTCCTAAAAATTTCCTCACTATATAAAATAACCTTTTTTTTTATTTTTACAGTCCATGAGAAATCTGTGTATTTGGAAAACTGCAAAAAAAGCTGATTCAGCAGCAGTGCTCCCTGTGCTCATGGAGTTCATATAAAACCTAAAATGTTAATCTTGCTCAGTCTCTATCCCAGCAGTTTCATGCTAATATTTCATGGTGATTCTAGGACTCCTGTTTTAAAACACAGCAGGTTGAAACACAGATTATAGCACAACAGTACTGTGACTATTTTTAGGACATGATAATTTAGAAAAGCCCTGAGGGATCTCCTTGAGCTATTTTATACTGCTCCTTAAAATAAAGCAAAATACACATGCCATTTACTTTATATAGACTTTATTTTGTCCTCTGTTGGATTTTCTTTTCAGATGACAGTCTATGTGATAATTGAAACAATTAGCTGAGATCAGACTTGTCCACATATCTAGAAATAGAACAACAGCTTTTTAAAAAGTTTAAAATGTCTGCAGTTTGGGGTATTTTTTGTTGCTGTTGTTCTTTCTCAGCTTATGTTAAGGACTAGTAGATGGTTTCTCATTTTCTGAAACTGATGCTCAGGAGCAAGGAAATTGTGGGTCTGTATTTCGGTTTGTTTTACTTTAAAAAAAATTGTAAATAATACTATTCTTTGCCTTAGGTAGGATGTTACTCATACATTCAGAGATAATTCCATTCCATTGTAAATAAAGTTTCTTGCCCCAGGGTGTCCGAGTTTGTTAGTAGGTGTCAATATGGTTTGAGCATCTGCTCTACTGAAACAATATTTTACAATATTTATCCAGCTCCTTATTGAGACATGACAATGTGTGCTCTGCCTCCTTAGAAATATGGGGATGTTTTTGTTCCCATAGACAGGACTTGGCTTAGCAAACTGTTTGTGCTTGATGAATGATAGGATCCCTTAATGGATGCCAGTTGCTCCAGGAAAATGTTGTTGTTCTTCTGTCATAGCAGGACAAGATAAAAGTCCTCATATTAGTATGAAGGGAAGTTATTGATAATAGTACTTAGTCCAAATGAATCTTTCCTGAGCTTACCAAAGGCTGTAGTGAGAAACACAAGTAATTGAAGACACATCAAGCGTAAATTCCAAGGGAAAAATATTGTTGAATATATTCTGAACTAAATTCTACTTCAAAGAACTATTTACTGTCCTCAGCCTTGCCTTGAAGGAATAGGTTTTTTATACAACATGGCCTGCCCAAAGCAACAAAGTCAGTCATTGCATAAAATAACAGAGTAGTGTCAGCAACATGAAAGTGACCGTCATTTGTGCATCATGTGCAGCATTTAATTACATCTTCAAACATTATAATATCTTTTAAGAATATCAAACTATATGCCAAGTGCCCTTTTCCGTATAAAGGATCCCAGTGACTTTTTTCTGGATTGTCCTCTGAGTTTTACTTCCCTTCCCATTTGGCTCTTCAGGCATACATTGTCCTGCAGTTCTCATGCAACCAGTGTTACTACTCCAGAATGCTGCTTTTCAGGGACACTGTGAGAAATCTTCATTTTCTACATAGGCAAAGACGTAGAAGGACTAAGGCAAAAAGCCTCTGGCTATGCAGGGTCGTTCATGCAGGAGATCTAGAGCACCATGCCTGGAAGAAGTTAATCAGGAAATTAGTGTGTGTAAAGGTGTTGCTCCTCTCCAGAAGGAGTAATTCAGTAAGAAGTTGCTTTTCCCCAGCAGTGGGAAAGCAGGGTATGAGGATGTCATACTTCTGGGCAGATATCTGTTACCATACCATTTGATTCTCCTTTGTTAAGTCAATGAGTCCATAAATTATCTGGATACTCAAAGGTACTCTGAGGAAGTTTGCTGATGATAGTGAACTGGAAGTTCACTGCTGACTCCCTCAAAGGCACAGGGGCCCTGCAGAGACACTTTGACAAATTAGAGATCTGGGCAATCACCAACTGTATGAAGTTTAACAAAGGACAAGTTCCAGATTCTGCACCTGGGATGGGGCAACCCTGGATGTACAGACTGGGGAATGAGAGGCTGGAGAGCAGTGCCATGGAAAGGGCCCTGGGGGTCCTGGTCGATGGCAAGTTGAACCTGAGCCAGCAGTGCCCTGGCAGCCAGGAGGGCCAAGCCTGTCCTGGGGGGCATCAGGGACAGCATGGCCAGCTGGGCAAGGGAGGGGATTGTCCTGCTCTGCTCTGAGCTGGGGCAGCCTCACCTCGAGTGCTGGGGGCAGTTTTGGGTGCCACAATAAAAGATATTGAACTATCAGGGAGTGTTCAAAGGAGGCCACAAAGATGGTGAAGGACCTTGAGGGGAAGCTATAAGGGCTGTGGTCACTTGGTCTGTTCAGCCTGAAGAAGGCTTGATGACAAGACTCTGCTGTTGCCCCTTTTCATTGTAGATTAGAAAAATTATAACAGCAACTGAATGAAATGTCTTCTTTTCTACTACTCTTCATCCTTGCTGTTTTCTTTTGGGTATAGTTTCTAAATTAACCCTGGTGGGACAAGGGTAGGTTGATTTTTCCTAGTGTAAGCGTGGCTAGAAAGATTCCTCAGAACTCCATGGTATTTTCCTCAGGAAGTCTTTTGTTTGCTATGGGAGAATGAGTGAATTCATTTCCTCAAGGTCATTACTGTCCCAGGTAGTTAAAGTTTTCAAAGTGATTATAAAGTATAATTTTCTTTAAAAGAATAAAATTAGAAAAATAGGTTGATTTAAACAGAGGTGATAATGAAGTCTTCTTTTCCACGTAACTTTCTTCAGCTGGAAGCCATAACTCACCAATAAATTGCTATTATTAATAAGACTTTTCCATTCCAAACTGTTAGATCCTTAATTTGTGAATATAGCATTTTACACCATTTAAAAGTGCAAAATGCTTTCCTCCTTGGTTAATTAACACTAGCTGGATACCCACAAGAGCATAACCCTGTAATGCATACAAATAACAAGATTTAATTGATTCTTCTATGGCCTATTAAAAATGCATTGAGGGCCTAAAGGATTTAAATGGGTAAAATAGAAGAACTCCCAGACTGGCCTCCATCTGACACTGAGACTGCATCCGAAAATTCTAATAAATGGAAAAGCACTCCATATGCAATTTTCTAACCAATGTCTAACTGCACAGAAATAATGATATGGAAGTTAAAACAAGAAATTGTTACTTAATGCTAAGTGTAGTCCTTTATTTTGTGGGGGTTTTAGACTGAATGCAAGATGAGGCAAATAAGTTGAATTCAGCCTCATACATTATTCACAGGGACTGAGCTAACATGATCATTCTTTTTCGTTAAAGCCCCTGCAAATAGCACAGCTATTCATTCTAGCACTGTTAATACAATGAAGACATGTTAATATGGAATGTCAGTGTCTTAAATCTCTGTTACTATTCTATCAATTCTATGTATCTTTAAACTATTTTTTCTCTATATCCTTTTCTTTTCCAATTTTGATGATTTCCACTTAATTTTTAATGATTCAAAATACATGAAAATGCAGCACAGACTGAAATAGTTTACATTTATGCAATAAACTCATTAAACCATGTTAGTTGCTCTTTATTTCTTGCACCAGTCTTGTATTGAGAGGAAATAATTAATGGTGAAATCCCTGTTAATGGGTGGCCTGATGACAGGTCTTCTTAGTTCATGTTGACCTCTGTTTGCTTGCAGGCCAAAAACCTCCCATTTTTAATGTCTGTACCCTTCCTGACCAATTTGGATACTATGGATCTGATTAATTGTTTGGAATGCAGTAGCCCCAGAGGATCTAAGCAGACACTAATGTTCTCTAGGAGAAGTGTATCCCTTTTTTACATGTGAATAATCGTGCCTGTATACATAATAGCAGTGCTCAGCAGTGTTAGAATAAAATAAACTCACTAATGGATATTCCATTTCCGAATTTTTTACATCTTATGAAAACAAGAGGCAGAGTGAGGAAATGACAGCATGACACAAAGCCTGTAGCAGACCTCGATACAAAACTTTGAGATTTATTCCACTGCCCTGCTTGCAAAGCCAGCATGCAACACAAGAATGCATTTTTTTTCTGCTTTGTTGAATTTTTTAACTTCTTTGTACAACTATGAAGCAGTAGTGAGCATAGTGTTTTACAACATCCTTAAAAACACAGCCATGTTGTTAGTTCTTCACATGCAGACTTCCATGATGTGATTGTAATATTTCACACCTTCCTGTGTGAATGCTTATACCTCAATAAGTGTGTGAAACCTATGTAGAGTTTGGATTTTTGTAGCTAAACATGGAAACCTGTCTCTATGTGTTTGTGTAAATCTAGATCTTAGAATAACCCTATGCCAAATCTAAGAAATGGATTATCAGAATAAAAATATTGCACTACCATTTTAAGATTCTTGCAAGAAATATCCTAGGCTATTCTGAAAGTAAAAGAAGCTGTTGAAACATCACCCACAACAAATGTTCTGTCTTAGTCACTTTTTGCCCCCTGTTTGGGAGATGTTTAGTCTGACTTCCTCCTTTCCTTTCTTTCAGTTGTGTTCTATGGCAGTCTACCCCTGTAACCTCTAGGAAATGCTTAATTCAGTTTTTTTCAATTCACCTTTGATTTTAGCCGAGTGTTATTGCTGAGGTTCATCTGAATGAGGTGTAAATGTGCAAGGAATTGTTCCAGACAGGAACACATGGATGCCCTCTTGACATGAATGTGTGCAATCCTAACTGGCATGGACTTGGCAGCAGTCAGTTACTTGGCTGATTAACTTGTGGGGTTAGGTTGTGTGATCTCGTGAGCCAGACTGTCAAGCTTAATCATCTTATAAAAGGGAAGGCCTCATTAACCCTTCCATATCTAATAAGAGCCACCATTCCTGGGGCAATCTTCAGTAGCCAGAGGTGGTCAGCAGAACAAGAGGATTTTGTGAGCATGAAGCACCAAACACTCTGAGAAAAAAAAAAAAAACAAAAAAAACCCCAAGAAGGGAAGTTTCAATCTATCAAGAATGGAAACTAGTTTAATGACTTGAGTCCTTAATAGCAGATATAAATTTATATTCCTTCAGCCAAAAGAAATATTGAAGCTGCATCTCCCAGAACCCGGATGAAGCCACAAACCACAGGATTCTTGCTTTCATTTGAATGAGAGACATCGCAGAAAATGAAATTTAAATATCTCTTAAAGTGTAGAAAACCAAGGTGGTGGAAGGTCATGTCATTTTTTTTTTTCTCTCTAGTAATTTGCTTTATCTATTTAAGTAAAACATCATTTTTTTAAAAAAAAATTCCCATTGACAAGGTCAGGCAGCTAATGAGGATAGGGAGGGCTGTTATCTAGAGAAAGACAATAGCTGGGACATGCCCTGGATGTCCTTCTGGACATTTTTGCCATTTTTGTCAATTCTTCTTCTTTTTTTTTTTCTCTCATACCTGCAGAGGAAGAATCACAGACTAGGCTTTCCTGTTACTTCTTGAGCTTAAATTCCAAATACTACTGCTTGAGACTGCTTTCCTACTTGTTCCATTATAACTGAAGGCTGGCAGATAATTCCTGTTTAAAACTCAAACTAGGGCATAGATGCAGTACAGTGTGGCAGCAAGCTCTTTGCCAGAGTTTTGAAGTCTGGCACTCAGTCAGCCATGTGAAATGTGGCTTCCAAGTCCTCTGTTACTTGCTTACTAAACCTACTTTTTATTCATCACTGAAAGATCTGACATTTTGCTACATCCCTAGTAAAAGCCACACTTAAAAAATTCCAGCGCCATACTATTCCTATTTTGTAGGTGACATTTGGCAGCCGAAGGCAATTCTACAAATAAAAGAGAGGGATGGTCAAGAGTATCTCAAAACTCAGGTAGAGAGGAAAAAGACAAAAAATACAGCTCTCCTGAACATTTTGGCTGGGAATAGGTACCTTCAATGTGGCACCCAGAAGTGATAAAAGGATAACAATATTGAAATAATGAACCAGACTAAAAGTCAGAATAGAAAGACCAGGATTTGCCTTCTGATTGTTCCAGAGAAGGGCAGGTCCACTTCCCCTTTCTAGCCATCTTTCCTCTCCAGCTCTTGTCTCACCACCAGTTTTACACCAGCCAGTACTCTATTTTCCTCTCTTGCCTGGCTTTTGCCTTTCCTTCAAATTCAATTCTATTGAAATCCTGAGTGCCAGCCTTTCAGGATTAGTCTCTTCCCACTCTGGACTCCATTCAAAGCTCTGCTCTCTGCCGAGCAGTTGCGGAGTGGATCCACCTCACCCACTGTACATTACTTATAAGATAAGTATCAGTCTCAAGACACATTCAGAGACTGATTCCCACATTCGTCTTTGCTTTCCTCTCTGACACTCTAATACACGATGATTTGTCTTCTGCTGAAGGCACAAACTGTTTGAAATACTGTGGGATTTCACAGCCAGCCTCTGTTGCCTCTCTTTCTCCCCAGCTATTCACTTACCTGAAACCTTGTTCATCTAATGTCAAGTCACTTAGTGTCATCTCATTTGCACACTGCTTCAAGTAGAAAAGTGGATTCAGAAGCAAGTCAACAATACCCAAGGTCAGTGTGCATTTCTGTGTATCGCTCAAATGTGCCATGCATTTGGGTTATGGAGGAAAGAGGAGACTGTGGGCAGAACAAGGCAGATTTGAAGATAACACAACAGGAATGAGTGAAATTGTACATGAATGTGTTGAGATTTTGAGGCCTTTAATGCAATGTCTGGGTTACAAGCATCCAAACAGCAAATTTAAATCAGATGCTTTCAGGAAGAAGAATAATGGCTAGAGCAGGGTAAGGGAACTTAAAATTACTCAAAAATTATCTCTGAAATTCCCATTCAAATATAATCACTTTAGTTAGCTTAGAGCACTGTCCAAGCTACAAAATATTGTAGTCATCAAGGGGCTGTTTCAGTAGGTGTGAGAGTTGAGGGATGAGAAAATTGTACTGTTCTCAACTGCATGAATTCAAAACTGTCCCAGGATTCCAAACACTCAAAAAATCTAGCAAGTCACCTATAAAGGTAGTTTATGCTATGTAAATGAAGCAACAGAATACTCAAAAATGCAGGTGCATAACCATAGGTAGTAGAAAAATAACTGAGGGCAATAAAAGATTATCATCATTATCACTGTTGCATTTTGTCACCGGTGTGTAGTTGTGAATGAGACTGATTCCAGTTGCTCAGTCAGTATAAATAATTCATGCTGGTAAAGCTGATGAGGGAACAAGAAATAATGATGTGATATTTGATACTATATCTTCTTCTGCACATTCATTTGTATTCTGTCAGAGTAGAGGTAGAGTCATGCTGTTTTGAACTTGTCTTTTTAAATGCTATAAATTGTTTTGGTAGATCTTGGTGGTGTAATTACAACTGTCTATATATCAGACAGTATTTTTTTTTATTTACAACTATCTGTATGTTTTTGGTTTGTTATTTTTTTTAATTGTAACAGTCATAAGCAAAGGGATGTAGAAAATCGTAAACATTTAAAATTTTTGACATAGAGGTGTACCTTTGCTTTCAAATAAAGTAGAAAAAAAATGGGTTTTGGGCTTTAAGTCAGAAAAACAGTTATTGCAAACAGTGCCAATGATAAATAACCATCATGGCAGAGGAGAATGATGGAGTGTGAGGAGTTCTTTTTTGTATTCATCATTAGAACTCTCTTTCAGCTTGAGTTATTATTTTGGTCAATTTTGTTTCTTTCTATATAAATACAACATAGATAACAAATTGCTGTCACATGAAACAAAAATTATTTGTCAACACCCTTTGGAAAATAAGAAAATGAAAAAATAACTTATTGTTCATAAAACTGTTCGGCAAGTGTGGGTGAGTAGCTATTTTCAGTGCCAGGTACTCTATTCATCATTATCTTGAATTTATGCTTAACCTTCTGAAATTTGTGAAGCAGAGCGTAAAATTTTGTGTCATGATTCTGTTGAGTATATAAAATGTCTATAAATGTTGCAGCTCAAGTGAGATCCCACAGAGATGGAAATCTGTGTGAAGAATTCACAGATGCAAGGTTGTGGTCAGTTCTCCTGCTCCAGCTTCCTAACATCATAACCAGGAGAACATGTGTGATGCAGAATGCCAAAGCCTTGTCCCCAGAGCTTTGGGAGAGAATGGAAGGATTGCTGGCTCCAAACATTTCTTTGGGGGTGTGTGTGGGGGAGGAGGCAGACCTGGCCTTGCTCACACACCCACCCAACCCAGGCCTGTATCCCAGCCTTGGAGTGGCTGCCAATCCCTGGCACAGCAGAGGCAATGCTCCACACCCCAACCCTGGAGCCCCTAACCCAGCTCCTTAGTGCCCAAATTATCAGAGTCCCACCTCAGGGAAGAGCCCAGGCCAGCTCTTACAGGGCTATTTAAGGCTGAACATGCAGCAAGGATGCAACTTGAGCCTGCCTCCTCTTGGAATTTCTATCAGCTGAACACTGCTGGCACCCAGGAATGGTAGTTATGTAATGTAGGTAGTTAATGTAAGGTAGTTTGTGGTAGTTGGGAGTGGGGCTGCACTGAGCCTCATCCCCAAAGGGCTGTGAAAAGCAGGTGAGCAGTATGGAAAGCAATGAGACCTGGAGTGCCCAGGGGCACTGAACTATCACCAAAGGGAACAGAGGGCACAGAGGTGCAATGCATGAACAATGAGGGTATAAAAGGTGGGACTAAAGAACAAGAAGGACAGATGCTTGCAGCCTACTGGAGTGGCATGGTGTTGCTCTGTATGGGGTGAAGCTTTCTGCTATTGTATGATGATGCTCTGTGTAGTGTGGCTGTCTCAGCTGCAATAATGTAAGCCCTTTACTATATGTTTTTCTCTCTTTCTCTTTGTTCTTCTAATTCCCTCTTCTTGGAATTTTTGAGTAACTTAAAATCAAACAGGCTTTGGATTTGCTAAATTGAATGGACTATGCTAATGTGTTAAGAAGTTGTTGATTGAATGTTGCTTTTAATTTTTGCCAGAGTTCTTTGATTTTCTAAAGCTGCGAGTCAAGCTTCTTTTTGTTGTTTTGACCTCTTGGGAATATCTTGTCAGTGTTTCTCCCGTGTGTCTGACTCAAAGTACATGAACAACTGTAAGCCCTTTCAGAAGTCTTACTGAGTGAGTTTTTTGGAGCCTAACAGGCTGTCAGGGGCTGCTCTCTTATATGTCTAAGGGAAGGAAATACACTCAATGATGAATGTAGGTGGTGAGTAATTTGAAATGTGTCTAAGTCTTCTTAGTGCAGTGCAGTGCAGGTGGGGAAGCAGCTGAATATCAGTACTAAGGCAAACATTCACTTAAAAGAAGATGGATATCTAACTATCTTTAAGAGTATGTATCTAACAAGCTTCATTTCATAAGTCAGCAGATCAGATCCTCTCAGTATAATGTGACGGTAGTACTTGAAAGAGTACTGGGGTTTGATTTTTTTCTTTAATGAAAGTTAGTGCCACTTCTGAGATGGTGTTAGCACATTAAATACTTTGCTACAGGGAAGAAGCCTAGTTATGTTCCTCCTTAAGATGCAAAAAGTATGACCAGAGAAAAAAAACCAAGATTTTCAAAATACAGGTGAAGTTGCACGAGCTGTATGGTAGAATACTGCTAAATACAGGCATTTCTATACAGTATACTATTGAGCTGTAAGGAAAAGTACTACCCAAATGATCATCTCAGATCTTTATTGCAGTGCCTAAAAATACCAAGAAAAAGGAGAATGCACCTGCTCAGGAAAGTGGGCTGTGTTCTGCCACCAGTATTGTGCTAGCCCATTAAGACTAGTCAGGCTGCAGGTCTCAGGCCAACATGCATAATCTGTGCTGCTGTCTCCTCCATTTCCAGAGACTGGGTATCTCTCCCTGGAGCTGCCATTCTTTTCAATTACAGAATCACAATTAAACATGAAATGTCTTAGCAATTGTAAAGCAAAGCTGTAAAAAAAGTAGGAAAGAAATTTCAGACAAAACACAAAAGTTTTTCCTATATCTTTTCCACTTCTTGTTTATCCTTTTGCCAATATGTGAAACAAGAAAAAGCATTGCCAACATATCGACTGGCATGGCAATAGATGAGACAACAGAGAAGAAGCTAAATTGTTAAAACACTATGAAGAAAAGCTTTAAAATATTTAGTTCAAATGTCAAGAATGGAAAGTCTTTGAAATTCCTTAGCTGAAAATATAGAGCCAGCAGGAATTTTAGAATACAGAATATTTTTCTGATTCTGACATTACGAATACGTTAATTTATACAAAAAAAAGTCATCCAATGAAAGGTGTTTTAAATTTAAAATCCATTTTAAAGCCTCAGGTGAAAGGTTGATAAGAAGTGCAGAGTGACTAGAAAAACCTTTCTTGTCCATGAAAACAATGGCAGGTTGAATGACTGGATGATGATACACAGAAAGACTTGGAAAGTGAAGTTTAATTTTGGCAGCATTTTAAATGTACGTATTTGGCAGCATCTTCAGCCAAAATGTATTACATAGGTGGCAGAAGACAGAATCCAAGATCAGTTACTGCTTTTTGCTGGAATTGCATGAAAGTTCATTCACTCTAACTCATTTCTTTGCTTTTTACTCACTTCCTCATCCTTGGCAAGGGAAATGCAATGGAGAAGCATAGAGAAAGTGCTGTGAGGAAGAGCTTGTCAGATGATACCTCAGTTCACTGGGATAAGGTTTACAATAATTTACATCAGTAGAAAACCCCAGAGTTATCTGCCAGCAGACTCCTGGAATCAATGGTCTGTAACTGCTCTCGGATTTCTTCTTTTCTTCATCTCTCAATGTCCTGCAAGAAAGAATGGATTTGCTAGGACCCCATCCAAAATAAGAAGTTACTGGGTTGGTTTGGTTCTTTTTTTTTTTTTTTTTTTTTTTTTTTTTTTTGTTTGTTTTTGTTTTTTTTTTTGGAAAGGGGAAGGCATAAGGAAATAATATCTTGCCTCTGTTTAGACTGAGAGAATATTTATGTGGTTTGATATGGTCTTGATCCATTACTGAAATAGCCATATATATGCATGGCTATGATTTGAAGGTTTCAATATTTTCTGGCTTTTGCATATTAGTAAATACACTGTATTGTTTTGTGGATTAAACTCTTATGGAAAAGGTAGTGAGCAAATAAAAAAGAAAGCACCACCTAACAAAGAAGCCATCTGTTCTTCTGCCACAAATAAAAAAATCTATTTTGAGTCACTTGCATGGCTTGTATATCCTGCCTTCTCAGTGTGCATATACAGTACATTTAAGCTCAGATCAGAGACCTTCCTGGTTGGCATTGGCTAAAGACTCTGTGAATATGCTGAAGATATGGGCTCTAAGAAAGAAAAAAACAAGCTGCTGAAAACAAAATGTTAGCACTTTTGTAAATCTGCCAAGTTTTTCAATATAACTGCCAACAGTTTGATGTTCAGAGGAACTCAGCAGAATTGCTAACATGCATTGCTGCATAAATGGCTATTCATTAGAAAGATGCTGTAGTTTATATGTGACTGCTTTCTTTGGCTGGCTAATATATCAAGTATGGTACTTGTTTTGTACTGTGAAAAACTTTCTCCATTACCATAGTAACCTCTTGCATGTTGGCGGAAGCTGATGTCATTCATGGTATTATTCATTCTAGTGAATTGGTCCTCAAAGTGCTAACAAGTTCCAGGGAGATAAAGAACACTAAGTATACATTCTGGTTAAACACAGTTTAACCCTTTTACCTCACTGGTTTCCTGGAGATAAATAGGTACGTATATTTGATATATACATATATTTAATTTCTTTAGTATTTCTTTGGTGTTGCTGAGGAAAAAGGTTAAAATGGCACATTTGTCTAGCATAATACTGGACAAAAGTAAAAAGGCAGTAGTCCTATTTATTCTTGCACATCTCAGCATGTCAGGTAAACTTATTGAAGGAAAAATAATTTAGCAAATCTTTTCTATTTAACTATTCACCTAAAGTTACTTCATTCTTCATCATTACCCATAGTAGCTATTGTAAAATAGAAACTGTTCTCTAAGTATCTTTAACACTGTTATTAAACAAATAAAAATTTGAACAGGGTTTTCTTTGAACACATTCTTCAGATACTCTGTTATTGAAGTGCTAGCACAAAACTGGGCATTTGATTTTGATTGGAGTGGGAATAGGATTACATTGTAGAAGAAGGCAACTCTTATCTGTACTTTTATATAAACTAGAAACCTTGATATTTTCTATAAATCCTTTGTCTTTGGACTTCATGTCTCAGGTATAGTAGTGTGGGGAGGGGGGTGTGGTAGCAAAAAGCTCTTAATCAGTTCCAGGCCAAGGACAGGGAGGCAGAAAGACTTTATTCACAGACTTTTTCCTCTCCCTTTCCACAGTATCTACACACAAACATAGGAAGAAGGAGAATATCTGTGTCAAAGCCTGAAGGGGCAGAAAAGAAGAAACAAGCTTCCCTTGCTGTGCTGAGTACAACTGTGAGACTGCAGAAAGGGGAGACAAGGGTGGCATGGAAATAAACCTGTTACAGATTGGTTCCACTGGATTTGTTGGAATCCCCTCCAGTAAAGCCTTACTGGAAGAAGCATGAATTTTGCTGTACTTTTCTCTTTAGTTCTATAGAACATTTGCTGGTTCTTCACCAAAATTCTTCTTAGGTAAGGGAAATCTGATCTTCCATGGGCAAAACTCATCAAAAACTTGAGCAAGGCACCACAACAAATTGCATGAAGGTCTATAAATAAAGCAATGGCTCAGCACTTTTTCATTGAAATACAAATGATGGCATCATGTTTGAATCACTACCTGACTGAAATGAACCAGAAAGTTCATTGGTATAGCTGTGTATGTCCTGTCTAATCTCAGGTGGATGCCCTCCACTCTGCTGGTGCAAGGCAAAGTGCAATAGATCTCTGGATGATTTTGTCAAATTTGCCATAATAAGCTAAAGATTAGAAACAGCCAGTTTCAGCTGATTACTAAATTATGAATACCCAGCAGATATTGAGCTATTGCTAGAACCATGGGCAAAGTTCAGGCAGTCTCCTTGAAAGATCTTCATCAACAGCCAGTGGAGACTGACAGGCTGATTTTCCTGTGGAGTGGAAGAATACCACTGCTGTCTGAAGGCACTGTCCTCAGTTGTGACTCTGTACAAGGTGGGTTACTTGCAGAAGAAGAGGAATTTGTCAGGGTTGATGCTGTGACCCTGAACAATGAGATCCTCCTCTGTTTATCCAAGATCATGAGGGTAGGCCTAAGGTTACATAGAGATGTATGACAGTTAAGCATTGTCATCCTCTCTGGAAAGGATAGGGACAGAAAGGGAGATGTCTTCAAGGATCAAACTCCTTCTATTATCCAACTCCTCCATTTCTTTGTCCTGTTCCCCTCTGTTCTCCTCCCCCTTCCTTTGTGATCATGCCCAAGCTGTCACGCTCCTTTCAAATACCTCAGAGCTACACCTCATACATTTCTTGCCAAGACTATTGTGGGGGGATGGAATGTAGGAGAATAGAGATAGTGATGAAGGTAATCTCACCCCTGAGGAGTTGCAGCTGCACTAATTACAGGAATTAGGAACAGGCCTACCCTTAATAAGCCACAGCTGTATCCAATAAGGATGGGTGTTATAGAAGAGTGTGTTGGCTGGGCAAGAGTTAGTTAAAGTTAGCACTGGAGTTTGTTGGCTGTGCTGTGAGGAGGAAGGAGTCAGTGCAGCAAGGAGCTGCCCATGAGAAATCACTGAGAAGGTATTGGAGCTTTACAATATGATAGCAACAGACTATCACATTTTTTCATATTTATCACATACCACTAGAAACACTCCCTTTTATCACCAGGGTGTAAATAAAGCCTTTGGAAACTGTGGAAACAGTGAAGTAAAAGATTAGCTGGCTGACCCACAGAGAACCCAAGAAGTATATAGGACATTGCTTGGTGCATCAGAAACTAATTTTTAGTTTGTGGGTCTGCCTTATTCAGGGTAGTGGCTGATCCTCATTGGAGCTATGAGGAACAGCTCTCATTTTAAGCAGCTACACTGCCCATTTAGTAACTCTGGTAGGCACATTATTATTTACTACACTTCACTGATTGCACTTTTGCATGCCCTTCTCTTGAGAAAACTTTTCCTGAAAAAATGTGGTTTTGAACCAGCAGTATGAAGGAACTGATCCTATGAATAAAAAGCTCCTCTCAAAATACTGGTTTCTAAAAATGATTCACTAAGAATTTAAAGTAGCTGGAGCCATACTGTCACTGAATTAAAGCTAAATGCAGATATTCTGTCTTGCATTACTGTAACAGACAGGAAGTTCATGTTTTTTAACCTTAGAAACAAAAAAAATTTCTGCACCTAACTCCAGGATGTAAATCACTCACACAATGATGAAAATGGTAAGGATGTACAGAACAGTTAACTTGGGTTAGTATTTCAGCACAAGTCTGTAAAATACCTAAATATAAGTTTTCTGAAAATTACTTCTGCCAATGTAACACATCTCCCTCTGTAAAAGCTAATGGCACCTAATTCAATATTTTAAATGCAGCAATAACCAAGCAGCTGAAGCTCTTGGTAACCCAATCCTTCATTAACACATCAACGATTAGTAGTTTTATGGTTGATGGGCCCTTATGGAGTCATAAATTCAGATCAGCAATGGTGCTATTCAGAGGTTAGTAGCTGCTCCAGTATTTCAAATATTGTACTTCCCCAAACTAATTGTCAAGAAGATATGTGGCATATTAAAATACTATGTACCTTGATTAATGCAAACCCATGAATAGAAATCAATATCTTTGTCAAGATTAGCATCTTATCCACTCTGCAGAATAGATCAAGATAGAGAGAAAATCCACAGTGGAAGTGTTATGTGTTTTTGTGCTGTGCTTTGCACTGTGAATTGAAAGTGAATCTTTCAATATGAAATTTGAGATAAACTTTGACACTTTCTTTTTAATTTTTCTTACCAGTTTTAAAATGTCATTCCCTCTACTGTAATTAGCTCACTGGCAGAATAGAAAATGAGATATGACTTTCCAGGTTAAGATATAGAAATCTAAACTGGAAAACAAGTCCTTATTGATTAATTTAGATAGTAGAGCTGGAGCCAGAAAGCAATCTGATCAGGTTATTGTCTTATCTGAAATAACAAATAAACAACTAAAGATGAGTATAATTTGAAATGACAGACACAAAAATACTGTGAAATTCATACACACTTCAATGGATACAAAATTTTTCTCCTTGACTAACTTTCATAATGTTTCATTAACCTTGGTGGAAGACTGCAGCAAAGATATTTATTCAATAGAAGCAAGTCTGGCTGCTGTGTATCGGTTATGTATAAATAAATATCATCTCTGTTCTGAAACAGTGACTCCTCATTTCCCTGGTTCCTTTCTCTGTTTCCTTTTCACTTTTCCTGATGTTTCTGTTACATTGCATGACCTCTCCTTTAAAAATAATGGTGTTTCATGTGGGTGTTCTACAAGAAGCAATAGATTTATCCTTTGATGTGTATATTCTAGGTCACTTTTTTCTCTTCACTTCATATTTTTGCATCACCTGCCCCATCTGTAGCCATAGTAGATTATTTGCTTATCTGTCCATTTATTTTCTGTGACATAACCTGTCCATTTGTGTCCATGCAGCAAAACTGGAATGCATTCAAAGTTAGAAAACCAGGTATGTTTGGCTTGCTTAAAAATATGCCTTCTCCCATTCCGTGGCTCAAATCTTCTCTTAGCCATTTTTCCTTTCTGAGACCACTTTGGTTCTGGCTGCCTAGAAACCTTTTACTGTCCTCACTTCACCTCATGCAATTTGCATGAACAAAGTGTCTCCCAGCTTTCAGGCAGTGATTCACACCTCCTACCTAAGCTTTTAGCTGTCAAACTAGAGATGTTTTTCTTCTACAACTGACTCCTTCACTAAAATGCAACCAACACAGCTACAGAGCATGTGTTGTCTCTGCATGGGACAAGCAGAGACCGTGTCCTGCCTCTGTCTCCAAGGTACGTAGTTGAAATTATATTTCTGGTGAAAATCATTAAGTCTAATAAAAGCAGAGAATAGTAGAATGGCTTGTGTTGGAATGGTCCTTAAAGATCTTCCAGTTCCAAGCCTCCTGCCATGGGTAATGATTCCTTCCATTAGACCAGGTTGCTCAGAGCTCCACCCAGTGTGGCCTTGAATACTTGCAGGGATGAGACATTCACAAGTTGATCACATCCTGAGGAAACTGAAGAGTTAGCATGGTCTTTAGTTTGAACTGACCTGCTGAAAATATTACTTAAAAAGGATGGAAAAGTGAAAGGCAATCCACTTGAACATAAGAAGGCAGCTTCATAACAACCACAGAGGTTCAGTTTCATTTCCCATGAAATGGGAATTTCTGAGCTGCAGAAGAAATGCTGCTCTTATTCATGTTATTCCAATGGCATGCTTGGTATTTTGGTAAAGCTGATGCTGTGGGAATGACCATGTTTTCTTACAGAATTTCTCTAGGCTTTTACTTGTAAAAATAATGTGTGGACCCACACTAGAATTTCCTACCAATAGTAGCTTACAGAAATGAACTGATTATTTCAAACTACTTCACATTTCTTCTGATTCAGAATTTCATCCCCTGATGATATATAATGACAGTGCTCTGGGGGAGAAGCAAGGAACAATGATTTGTTTGAAGGTTAGTGTCAAATGTGACAGCAATTTAGATTCATAACTATCAATACAAGAATGAATGAATGAACTGCAGTATCATTCTTTGTAGAATTCATAAAGATTGGAAATTATACCCAAGTAACTTTCTGCTCTTATTGGAGTTTGAATAGATGCAGTTAACACCAGTGGGTGGTTAGCTCACCATTACAAAGATTTTATCCAAATTTTGGGGTTTTTTTTAATCTGCCAAATTATTTTTACAGTAAACATCAGTAACTTCAAGTATCTGTGTGGGGAATTTTTTGTTGCCTTCCTTCTGATTTGTGGCTTTACAAAGAGTTGTGCATGTTTCTATGTCAGCAAACTAATGAAAAATGAAAAACTGGGAAGCTTTATATACATTGGATGATAAACTGACCTCTGAGGACTTCTAATAGAAGAAGAATAAGCTTTGGAAACAGAATCAATATTGCTATTTTAATGAAATGTTGCCAGTTTAGTGGAGTAATCCAATATTTTATTAACTGTTAAAATCATATTTTCATATGTTTTGCCTGCTGGAAAATAGTAGATCTACCCAGCAGAGTTCTGTGTCCTGCAGAGCCAGCAGTGGTAGCTTGGGTACAGGAACCACACAGACCAACACTGATGCTGAGATTATCTTGTGATGCAGATACCATCAGTGCCAATGTGTTGAGAGCTGGGCATGCATTTCTACATGGCACTGGAATTTGGAGCTAGAGAATTTGATGGAGGAGGAATGACTGAGGACACTGGGGAAATAGGGAGACCTTGGTTTGATGCCTTGTTCGAGTATCTAGAATCAATTCTTCAAGGAACCACCAGAAGTGAGGTCTTCCCTCAGCCTGACAGTGTGCCCTAACCACAAAGGAACAAAACTTTCTCTTTAGCAGCTCATTGAGCCAGACTTACATAAAATAATAGCATAGAAAGAGCAGACTTAATGTACAGTCTTTTCTGAGCTCTTCCCATGAAGGTGAGTTCCACAAGACAGCTCAGTCAAACTGGGGGCTGCCTGCTGCAGTCCCAGGGCAGTCCCTGTCTCCTTTTGATGGCACTACAGCTGCTTGCTCTCTGCTTCCCTCTCATCTACCCAGCACTGGCTCTCAGAGAACATGTTCAAGCATCTAAACTAGCTATGAAGAAATGTTTAGCTTTCTTCAAATTTTGCTCCAACAGAGGAAGCATTAGGAGCAGGACTGCCACCTTTAGGACAACAAATAGCTCCCAAACCAGCTTAGCTGCACTGTAAATGTACACCTTCAGGGGAAACAGCAAACTAATTTAGTGCTGGAGTCTCCTTCTGTGGCATCTAAACATTTCTTTCTTTTAAGTGAAGTAGGCACCAGCAAACACTTAGATATAAACATTTTTTCATACCAGTGCTCCCCTTTCTCTTTTTCCAAGAACAAAAAATGAATTGCTTGTTTGTTTCTAGATACACAGTGGTGATTATTTTGTAACTTTTTCAGCTTTCACTTTTGAGAAAGTCTTTCAGCTTGCAGGGATTTTCCTCTATGTTTTGTCTCACGTGACACACCTCAATGATTTGAAACACAATTAGCCTCGTAAATAGACTTTTGGATGTGGGTGTTTGCAAGACTGGGGCTTACCTCAGTACTACTGGAAACAATTTCATTTTGAGGTGAAATAATGGCTTTAAAGTACTTTGCTGAGGTACTCTACACAGCCATTGCTTCATTTCCATTTTAGATGTTTAGTCTTCAGTCCCTCAAACAGAGAAGGTGGCTCTAGACTAAATCTGCATTACAGAAAAAGCCAAAGGAAAAAAAAACAGACATCACAAATCTAGGAGATCCTTCCTACCTTGAGATGTTGGTCTTTCTGTACTGAGTTAAAATCAATAGGAAATGACAGATCTTATACATGAAAGTTGCTTACAGAGCACAAGGAAGAAATTACCTTCCTTTTGCATAACATTGATTATTTTGAGGGCTTGGCAAACAAGCAAAGAGCCATTGAAGGCCTTCCTTTGCCCCAGAGGGTTTCAATCCACTTTCTAAGAAAGCGCTTCAGATAGAAGGCAGACAGAATTCAAAGTCAAGGAACCAGAAGACATCATTCAAGGATTTAACCTGTAGAAGTCTGAATGAGCATCTAAATTCTGATACCTATAATACCAGGATCTGTTCTGGTAGGATAATTCCTAATTGATTACACAATCACAAAGTTAAAGACTAGGCTCTCTTTTCTTTCAGACCTCATAACTTCACTCTTGTGTGCTGGTTCAGCTTCCAGACGTAGGGAAGTGTGTGCTCTGCCCCCAGCACTGCACTCCACACCCCTGCTGCCTGTATCTAATCTGGCTACAGGGACACAAACTGTTCAGTTGCATGCCAGGTCTCTATAATTTCATATGGAGATGGCTGTGATCAAATCCATGGTTCATAGGCTGAGCTTCTCTGGAAAACCTTGAGTGCATTTCAGAAGTGAACCACTTACATCTGGATCACGATTGAGCTTTAAGTAAGGGACAGCTGCTTATATCCTATACAACCAAACTTGTCAGCAGTGCAGGTGCCATCATCAGATAACCAGGGACCATTCAAGACCAAGTGAAGGGTAATCTAATATGTAGGTATTTATATTCTAGAGCATTTCATGGTGTGTAGGTATCTGGATATTCTGTGTATCATTGGTCTAGAAAGGGTTGTGGGAGCAGGTAGCATTTTCTTCTGTAAATGCAACCCTGAAGTGAGATTTGGCCCATGTGGGGTGCAGGGTATACCCTGCAAACAGAGGAATTTGGTGGGTGAATCCTGCTAGGATAGCAAAGATGGCTCCTATTGAGAGGATGTAGTGGAAGAATACATAGTATGTGTTGTGTAGGGCAGTGTCTAGTGAGGACTTTGCTAGGATGCTTCCTGTTAAGCCTCCATTGGAAAAAGATACTCTGATGTGCACTTTAGCTAGAAGTTAGGCAGGGTTCTCATCTGTGGGTAAAATATCTTAACAGCCAGTCTCCTTACTCAATACGGTGGCAAAGACTGTCACTGCGACTTGTGGCTCCCCTGCCTTTATGTTTTTGCGAGATTTCTACCTACGGTGCCAGGAAACACAGCTCTAAATCAGTAGGGTGTGAGCAAGCTGCCTATAGTACCGGGACAGAAACAGATGCATCCGAGCTGCCATTTGTTCTGTAAGTACAACCTCGTAAGAAGTGTTGATTTTGCGTCCATCTCACGGGATGATAATTATGACATTCCCAGCGATTCTCTTTTGTTGGGCATTAGGTGCCAATAGGGAACCAAGTGGGTCTTTGTTGTGTTGAAGTACGTGTAGACTGCTCCCACACACGCAGCCTTCCCGGACCTCTTCCTTCGAGCAGTTTACCGAAGGAGAGGGGCGGACAAAGCATGTCAAACCCCGAAAAGGCAGCAGCCCTTTGCGGCGTGCCCCGCGGGGCCGAGTGAGCTCCGAGCACGGCAGGTGAGTACTGCAGAGGGATGCAGGAGGGGTCCGGCGGGGTGACTGCCGGGGCGCGGGGTGTCTCCTCCGAACCGCCCCGTCGCCCCCGGGCTGCCCGGGCAGGTAGCGGGGTGGGGCGGTGCCGGGAGAGCCGCCCCCGGCCGGCCCGGCAGCTGGGC
>WBNO01011766.1:52404-185719 GCA_013400575.1 Peucedramus taeniatus
CGGTGGGCTCCGCCGGGGGCGGCAGGACCCGCCCGCGCTGCCGGCGGGGAGAGCCAGGGCAGCTCGGGGTCAGTGCGGTGCGGGGCTCAGCCCCAGCTCATTGTGTGCTGGGGGCAGAAAACTAGCCCAGGCTCCGTCAGACGGGCACTTTCCTTTACAGCAGCCCCTTTGTGGACGCGCCGCTGCCCTTCCCGAGCCCCCGGTTGGGCGGAGAGGCTGTCGCGATCCTACCACCTCGCTGGTGGAAATCTGTGCTGACAGGCAGCTGGATGGCGATTTTCTGATAAACCTTGTCTTTCATCGGTAGTGTCAGTCGGTTAAATCCCAATGTTTTGTGGGAGCGTGCCTCCCGAATGGGTGGCAGAAGGACTTCAGAGCAGTGTTAGCGCCAGGCTGGTTTCCAGCACCAGCTCGCCTCAGGTGGCTCCTCAGCCCCTCACGCCGCCGTGCCGGGCTGGATCTCTCCCTGCTCCCGGGTTTCGCCATTGGAAACTTGCGGGTACGAGGTTGGACACCAGCAGTCCTGGCTTTACCCCAGGGCTGCGGTTGCTGGCAGTGGGATCCTGATCTGGAAGATCGTTCTGGGGAAAAATGACTTTTCCTTCCCTTCGGCAAGATAGAGAATAGCGTGTCGGGACAATCCCGTATGTTTCAGGAGGAGAGGTATGATGCAATTTAGGTGTTTACACAGTGAGTTTAGGAACTTTTGTCTCTTGCTGTGGGTTGTTCCGGGGCAGAATCTCAGGCAGATCGTGTTTTGTCTCGACTCCTGTTCCCACAACTTTTTAAGAGACTATTCTCCTGTTGAGCTTTCTATTCTCCTATGTATTCATCTTATAGTCCTTTTATCACTTTAATCCCTACATTACACCAAAAATGAGGGGGGAGTGCTGAAGTAGTAGCCCTTTTAGGTGGTGTTTTGCTTTGGAAATGATATTGTGAGTGTTAAAACATTCTAGATTCCATTGCCAGCATCTGAGATGTGCCGGAGGGTTAAAAAAAAAAAAAAAAAAAAAAAAAAAAAAGAGAGAGAGAATAAAAAAAGCGTGTTATGTAAGTAGTACATGTATATATGGGTGTGTTTACAGTAGATTCAAAGTGATGGGACAAGTTCTCTTGAGTGGGCTATTGTTCTGTAACAGCAGGGGTGCCATTAAAAGTACCAATAAAGACTGGGATTAGGGTGATTGGTAGAGCAGAGCTCTGAACTATTGCAGTAATTTTGTGTTGTAGCAGCATTCAGAAATCCCAGCTGCAAATCACATTACACAAAGAGAAAGCCAGTCCTTGGCCTCAAAAGATGACACAGGTACAGCAAGCAATTTGTAAGAGGAAGGAACAGAGAGGAAGCCAATTGTCTAATATTACATAGGTTAGGCCAGAGCTCAGTTTCCAGACAGCAACTGGCTTTGTATATTTTGTCTCTGTTATAATACGTTTTCTTTATGAATTGAATTTTTTCTGATTATGGAATAATTGTCTAAGTAATAGCAGTAATGTTTGATGTATAGTATGCAGAACCTGTATTTAATGTGTAACAAGAATAAACATCAAAATATTTTGAAGTGGGAGATCTAAATAATTCCAGCTGGAAGTGTACAGAGTTATTTGAATATGTCTACACAGGGTATCATATATTCTGTAATTGTACAGTAGGAATTAAATGGAGCTTGGTTTGCTTGGAATTTGTAGTGCTGGTTGAGGTAACTGACCATCATGGTAACAGTGGTTTATTGCACTGCTTTGAAAGATCTCTTGCATTTTATGTTGTCATTATATTACTTTTAAGTAGTACTGTTATTTCAAACCAGCATAATGAGATGAAAAGCATTTGGCATTCACCCCTGTAAAACAAGATCTTAGTGCTAAATTCAGATCCCTGCTTGAAGGTGTCTATGAAATACCATGCTTATGCAGGGTGTCATACCAAGGAAAATGGACATCTAGGTTAAAGCTGCCTTAAAATATTTTTGTCATTAAATGATCAGAACAGAAGCTTCAACCACATTTTTACTCTTTTGGAAGGGAATGATTTCTTACCTTAGACATGGGAGCTCTGACAAAGTGAACATAAGGTAAGGGGCCATTATAAATGGGACACTTCAATGAGATTACAAATTTAAACATCAGTCTCTTCTGTCTCACCCAATTTTCTTAACCAACAAGTTACTTCAGGCTGATTTCTTTAAATATTCAGTTTCAATAAACATATACACAGAAAAGAGTTTTTTGTTCAATTGTGAGATGCAACAGAAAATATTCTTCCAATCTGAATACTGCTTTTATTCAGATGTTCATGAACATGATTTTTTTGTCCAGTTCTATAAAAAAGTGACAAAATAGCGAGTTTCTCATCTGACTTAACACTAACAAAAGTAA
Organism: Peucedramus taeniatus; assembly: GCA_013400575.1. Taxonomy (NCBI): domain Eukaryota; kingdom Metazoa; phylum Chordata; class Aves; order Passeriformes; family Fringillidae; genus Peucedramus; species Peucedramus taeniatus. The sequence continues at coordinate 54,784 of WBNO01011766.1, forward strand.
ACAATACCACCAATGAAAAAACTCAACCTCAAAAAAGCAGCGTGGTCCACTTTGTAGTCTGTCAGTAACATCTCAATCCTCAGTGTGGACTTATTAATGTCTTTCTGGTCATAGTCTAGCAAACCTCACTTGCACATTCTTTGTTTTTCCACCTCACCTTCTTTCTGCTGATGACTGTTATTAAAATAATCATAGCTAGTGAACGTAGAAAAACGTTATAATCCTGCACAAAATTAGCAATAGCTGGGGATGCAACTGATGGTACCTGGGGATATTGTGTTGTCATGTGTTGGCAACAACAGCAGCTACTGGAGATACTTGCCATTTTGTGGGACAGACCTGCTGGTTTATGACTCTGCCAAGTTCATGTGAATTACAGTTTTTTGCATCTTTCTGAAAAAGATGACAAATATTTTTGGCTCAATAAGATGAGAAAACCATCCTGGCAGGCACCTAACTCTAACCTTTGCACTTAGATTTGTTAATCTTCCTTAAGGTGTGTGTTTCATGTGGTGCCAAGCACAGCTGTTAATTAATTTAGATTTTTGCGACATTTCACAACAATCAAATAAACATTCATATTTGTGTATATACAGAGCTATTCACCCAGCCTTTTTGTGGAGCAATTATTAATAAATCATGTTCTGATTCATGGCTATAAGTGTGCATATTCCTGGCATGTCTTATTACACATGCAAAAGAGGAGGATTGGATAATGGATTTTAGCTTTTGTTAATTCTAAATGTTTCACTTTAAAATGTCACTCTCTAATTCCTGGAAGTGTTATGATATAAACATTATATCAGTTTGGTCAGGGAAAGATTTTTCTGTTTCCTAAAATATTTGGGATCATAAAAGCAAGGTGTGTAACCTGAGGTGTTGGACCTGGCTTCAGGTCTTGATGGTGACAATATGAAGTCTCAGATACTGAGTAATGTAGCTGAAATCTGTGGTCATTACATTTTCCCCCAAAATTACATACTAGATTTGCAATACCATTTGCAGAAAGGCTTTTGTTTAAGCATAACTTTTTCTTCCTGAAAAAACACCCAATCTACTTTCAGTCGGAACATCTCTATGTTCAGTCTGAATGAATATTTTAATACAAAAGGTTGAATGTATCCACTGCAAAACAATTTAGTTTATTATAAGTTGCGATAGCAGAAAAAAAAATTACAAAAAAAAATCATTTGCTGCCTTGTGCTGTAAGAAGAGATGACTCAGTTTTTTTCTAATGGAATATAGCAAATATTTATCTTTTTAATGGTCTAGTTACTATGGTGTTACATAAAAAGGGACACTTAAAGTGGGACTAAACCTTAATTAAACACTCTCAACAATAAAGCCTCACAGGCACTATGATAGCTATGCTAATTTTTCTGGGACTTCTAGGCTTAAGTCCCTCTCAACTGAGTTGCCAAGAGAAAAAGTTCTGCTGCTGCAGGGCGGGCATAGAACAGAACCACTTCAGACAGTAAAATCCAGGTAACTGAAAGATGCTGCTTGTGGTTCAGAAGACATATTAGTTTTTATGGTGGTCAGTATCAAACTGGGGGTAAAATGTTTATTGCAAATAGAAATTCTGTGTTCAGGTGAAATAATACTCAGTAAACTTGAAATAAATTGGTGTAAACCCTGAAAAAAAGTTCTGATCTGTGCATCTGCTTTTCTGAGAACATGGATTATTTTTTTTTTGAAATTAGAACAAGGCACAAAATGTTTGGAAAGACTGCCTGCAGGATGTGTGGAATGTCAGTGTAATTGTGGGGTTTGTTTTGAAGCAGTTAAGTACCTTTGGTGTAAAGGGGTTGTAAAAAAGTTGTAACTGTTGCTGTTGTATTGCAGTAGTTATTGTGGATCAATTCTCAGTTGAGATGCATTTGTGTCAGGTGGTGTTTTATTAGGTGTAATAAAACAAAAGCATCTCTCCAGCTGCATTTATCTTAGAGTCTGAGAAATACCGTGTAGAAGGAGGGATCATGTTGATAGATTCACATTTTTATGGTATCAGCAGCTAAATTCCATCACAGAAGCTTAATCTGAGCAAGTGCCCAGACTTCCTGTGTCATCAGAAGAGAGATGAATACTTTTCTGGTGGTAGGTGTCTGAATTTACAGCTGTGACTCTCTACTATGCCAGTCTGCTTTGGTATCAAGGTGGAAGGGCAGAGGAATCCTTGCCTGTAACTGTGCAAGTCAAATGAGCCTTCTTGAAGGGAATACTGTGAGTGCCTAGGATTTCCCTGGCAGTGTCCTGGATATCAGCTAGAAAAGGAAAGTTTTTGCTGTTTGTCAGATCTAGATTGTAGATAAATATGTGGTGTGCCCTAATTAGGAGTTTTATTTAAGGAACATTCATGATTTAACGCCCCAATCTAATTACTCCCAAGCTTCTTGCTAATTCTGCAATTAGTGCTGGAGCAAGACTTTTTATGGAAAATTCACCCTTAAGGAAGTCAGAACCACTAACTTCTAGTGTTTATAGAAAGTTTTATTTCTGTGACAATGTTGTGCAGACAATGTCTATAAGGGAATAGTAGTACTTCTACATGACATCAAAGACAAAATGTGTCAAGTGCTTTCAAAAAACATTATAGTCAGTTTTTGAAACCCAAATTACTCTGGCTTTAGCATGTGCATCAGTAGGATCAAATTCTGCTCAGATATTACCTGGTGGAGAAGGCATTCTTGAATCTTGTCATACCACAGTCATCTTTGGCCTTCAGAAAAGGAGGACTCAGGGTGTAGCCAGGGTTTACTAGCTGTACGCTCTTGCAGTTTATAGCCAAGGCAGCTTTTTATAAACACAGATGATAAGATGCAACTTGGAGCAGCCATAAGGCTTCTCTGAAATGTAGCATGGCCTTACAAGGTGTTCTCGGTAGCTTTTTTCCAGGCAATCGATGTAGTGTTTGAGTTGGGCAGAGAACCTGGTGGAGAATATCCTGGCCCATCAACCAGGTGTCCATAACAGTTTTCTCCTCAGAGCAAGTCTCTCAAGTGTTGTCTCAGTTTTGATGAGCAAACTTGTTCTTCCCAGAGATTGATAAATTTGACTAATTCTTAGTACTGGAAGGCAGTTCACGTTTTGCAGAATTAAAATGTAATAATTTTCTTTCTTTAAATGCTAGATTTTTATTGTTTTGGAAGATGGGGAGCTTTGTATTCAGTCTGGAATAATATAATATAAATAAGGTCTAGAGAGAGAGATTTATTAGTTAAATGGACGTAACTGGAAAAGAAACAGACAAGCTCTCAGGCTCAGAATACCTTATTCTCTGATTGAACTGATGAAGCAATTAAGCCTAAAAGCTTGTCACTTGTTTTTATTGTGCAACAGTTGTAGCAGGCTTTTAAACTAATCTTTTGCTTATTTGTCTTTGTAAAAGAAAATGGTTCATCCATAGGCAGAGCTGCTGTGTGCTTGGTAGCGTGGACATGTGCGTTTAATGCAAAACAGCCAGAGCTGCTTCAGCATGCAAGATCGTGCCCTGGGCTCACGATTCCTCAGTCCTGTCACATCTCTTCCTTTCCCAGCAGGACATGCTCGTCTACATCCCAGTGTGCCAACACAGCCATATAAAGGAAAGGATATAAAAAACACTGCAAGCTACTCTGCTCTCCTTCTACTTCCTACCACAGATACTGTTTTGATGTCAAGTGGCCCAGTACTTCCTTGAGCCCTTTCACTATTCCTCACTGAGTGTGTTTTAGCATCAAATAATTTGGCTCTCACTTTAGTTCCAGGTTCAAGTCTCCTGATTGTTCACACCACATGTATGCTAATGAATTCAGTATCCCTACCAGCGTAGTTCCTTGTGAAGGGGGACAGGGGAGTAAATAAGGCATTGCTGGCTGGCTAATTTGCTTCAGGGTCTGCTCTGGACCAACAGTATGGGCACAGACCCTGCCAAGTTTAGCTTCCTCTGCCTGAGACATTTCTCTAGCACTCTCACAGGAGGACTTCTGCCTTTAACTACCCCTTCTTCCTGGTAGAAATAGCTTGGAACCACTCCTGAGGGTCAGATTTAGCTGGGCTTTAATATGAGCACTACCAGTAAAGAGACCCTAGCCCTGATAGTGACTATACCTTAATATGCAGAGGGGTAAGTGGATGGTGACAGCCATCAGTAGTTTTACTCCAAATCTGTATCAACTGAGATTTTGGTATCTAATCATCTTTTCTATGCTTCCAGGCATAATCTTTGTCTTCGTGTGGAAGGAAATGTGTGTACAAACAGCACACAGGACCTGCAGGGCAGTGTAATAGACAGCTGGTGCCTTGAGACCAAAATTGTTCATCAGGGTGGGGAATCCTATCTCAGAGAGTTAAGGCTGGCTCATGGTAACTTTCATACGCAGGGTAAAATTTTTGTGTTTCATCTTTTGGTGAAACTACTAATAAGGCTTTCTGAATTTATGTGTGCACTAATACTCAGTTGCTACAGCTATTTCCTTCCAGAATCCTGAGGGATTTTTTTTTTGTTAGTTCCTTCCAAAGAAGTGGATTTTTTTTTCCTTGGTACAGGACTGGTAGCTTTTGTATTGGTGATGTTCTCCCTGTCCCACCATCATACTTCCTCAACTTTCAGTCAAACAGAGAATGTCTGAGGCTGATGTTACATTTCCCTTACAAAGCTTTAATTAAAGGCACTGGATTAAGGGAACTGTGCAGTTGTTGCAGAAAGAAGAATCCTGGGCATGCAAAGGGAGAGCCCACAGCAGCTGGGCAGCGTCCTGCTGGCTGTGGCATTCACTGCTGCTGCTGAAGCTCTCCATGGGCCACAGGGAAGTTGTGTTCCAGTGGACCTGAATACCTGATGAGTAATTAATCTAGTTCCCAATAGTGCAAGAGGGCAGAGTGAGGTGGTTTGACTATGTTCTTTATATACTTTCCAAGAGAGGAAAACACTACTTTCAAACAGTCTTCTCATTATTAGTTTTAAATACAGCTACTGCAAATTGTGTCTGCTAGAAGAAGCAGTCAAAGATCCTCATTATTTGATGTGAACATTGAAATTCAGTTGCACTTCAAAACCTTTGGGCTTTGGTGGCCGAGGTCCTTTACAGACATACAATAAATGGCAGTCCCTGCTCCCCAGAAGCTTTCAGTCTATGAGATGAGAAAAGTGAGGGGAAACTAGGTAGGGTCCACAGGGACAAATAATATAGAAAACAAAATTTAAGTCAGAGGAGTTTCATTAGCTAAGAATGCATTCCATTTCTCTTTTATATAGTAAGCCATCATTTTACTAGCTAGGTCTTAATATTTTAAATACTGTAATTCAAGAAAAATCCATAGGATTCCCTAAAAGTCAGTTGAGTTCCAGTGAGTAGAACTGAATTTGTCAGCAATTCAAGAGCATACTGTGCCCTGGAAACAAGATGAAAGGAAAATATTGGTCTATTTTGAAGGGACAAAGCCAGTTATTCATTACTTCAGGTGGTCTGTAGGTGTGTCAAGTCATGCATGGCCATACCCATTCGTGTAATGTAGTGACTACAGGGCAGGTAAATTTTCCTGGTCTGGTTTGTGATGCATGATGAGGGTGATGGACCACAGCAGTGTGCTGTAGCTGTTTGCACCAGTTGTCTGGTCTAGAAATCCAAAAAATTTACACACAAAGACAAGCATAGGCACTTATGTCATCTACTCTTGGCTCTTGACTCAATGCAAGCATCCTCTTCCACACTGGGAATGAGAATGTTTGAGAGGCCAGTGTGAGGTGGTGGAGTGTGGTGTCACTGGTAGGCTGGCTGTGTGCATTCCAAAAGGTTTCAGTGCTGATTAAAGAGTCTGGCACTTGGGAATGCCTAAGGGTGGGCCCGGGTGTCTTCCGTGCTTAAATGTTAGCTCATCTTCTCAGAAAGGATGGCAGTGTTGTGGCTGCTATTGCAGCATATTTGCTGAACTCACAGTTGTGGAGGAAACATAGCCTCTTCTTTTTTAGATCCTACTTGTGGGCTGGGTGCATATGTGAAGTCCTTCTCATTTCAAGCACACACAGTTCTCACAGGGAGCCTGCTGCTGGGAAAGACACATCTATTTTACAAAAGTTACAGTTTTGTATATAAAACATGAGATTGGACCCAAAGCCAGAAAATATTTGTGAAGTTTTGCTACACAATTAGCTACTTGGTTACTCCTGCATCTTTCCTGTATTGTTTCTACATTTTTGTCTTCTTTCATTGCTGGTAAGACATTGACAAGTCATGGATACCATTGAAAGAGGAAATACATTATTTAGTCTTCTTTTATTGATGATGTCTACTTTCACAAAGACTGCAGCCATAGAGAAAAGGCATTCAGGGCATTTTAAGGGGGGAGTGGATCAAATGTGATACAGAATGCTGTTTTACTTTGGTGTTTAAGCACAGAACATAGGTGGGAGTTCTGCTAACCTGGGAACCAGTGAGACTGAGCAACTTGCAATACTTTATGTATAACTATAATAATATAACAGACTTTGAATTGCTCTCTCAAAATCCTTCATTTTTTCTTGCTAACTTTGAAAAAGCTACAGATTTGCAGATAATTTCATACTGGCACTTATTAAATTTCGGCCAACATTTGACAGCTGAAAACTACAAGTGCCGTTTCCAGCTCCCAGCTGGTGCTGCCACTGGCTACTGATGACCTTTCCTTTTCTCTTCCACAGACATAATGGTTCACAAGTAAGATAATAAGATATATTAAAGGAAAATGGAAAAAAGAAACCCCAAACACTCTCATCCCTTACCACCTGGTTTTTATTTTGTGACTCCATTGGCTATTTTGTGTCAATTTGAGAAGCCACAAGTTGTGGTTCTTCTCTTTCAAATGGCATTTAAATTCCTTTTCAATACTGTTCTTTTAAAGTACTATCATGACTACTGAAAATGAAGACGTGAAGGAAGGTTAAAGTGCCTGTCAATAAGTAAAAAATATATGATTATTAATGAGATAAATGGTTAAAGTTATTCCCTGTTAAATGTTATTTCTAGTATCATTTTTACTATTATCACAGTAGTTAGCCCGGGATCAAGGACTTCCATAGATGAGTGTACTGCCTTTCTTCTTCCCCCACCCCCTTAAATAGTGTGGCTTCTTCCTGCAGGGACTTGATGGCAAATCATCTAAAGTTAATTTGTTAGTATCCTAAACAGTGCTGAGCAGAATATAGCTGTTCTCATTAGCTCTCTTATTGCCTAAGTGTCAGCACAAAACTCTTGAGGACCTGTTTGTAACATGAGTATGTCTTGATTTGTTTAATACACATTTTTATCCAATCATGGAGATAGCATTTAGCTGTGCTGTGACTTCCAAATCCTTTGTGAATTAGTCTTAAGTGACCAAAATCAATTGAAAATGTCTAAAGACTTAGTGTGATTGATGGACGTACGGTTTTGTTTGCAGAATGACTAGGTTTTAAAATAGTTGAAGGTTTGCTTAAACATTAGGCTACAGAGTTATTTACTTTTAGGGGAAGAATTTCTGGTAGCTGTGTACTGTCAGCACATACCTTCTTGTGAAGTGTACTTCTCTTTGTGTTTGTGAGGTTATGATAATGTGATGCTGTCATAGCAATGCAAAATATTTTATGTGATCCAAGATTAATATTGTAGCTTTCTCTGATGCTGCTTAGGTTGCTGATTTCCTCTGGATTTTGTTTCAAAAGTTTTTTCATGCTGACAGCTGATACTGAGATCTTACTTGTGTGGATTGGTCATGCTGGAGAATATTGAAAAATGCTTTGATGTGTGTATGTATGTAATCATAGGCATTGAAATTTGCTAGATATTGCTCATGATTCTCAATGAATCAGGAATTAAGCACACTAATATCTGGGAAAAAGGAGTGTAATCCAAGGAATTAGAATCCCTGAAAAGGACTGACAGTCTTTGTTCAGAATACTACTTTGTCTGTTTATTGTCCCTGCAAAGAGGGATTAGATTTCTTTTGCTTCAGTAAGTTTTAAGGAGTTAAAAAAAAAATCAATTTAAGAGTTGAAAAATTGGATTAATATCCCAAGGTTATACGGAAAATGTTTGCTCATGCAATGGTCAAAGATTGCTTTAAATATTTTATCAAGGTAGCACTGGTAGTTTCACTGTGAATTGTGGATGTCCTGGGAAGGTGAGAGGACTGTGTTTTGAAACATTCACTGAATGTTAATGCACTGATAATTTGAAGATAATACTTTACTTATATTTTACTTTAAAATAAAGGCATATATAATATCAATATGACTAATGTATTCTGGGATGCGATTTGCCATCTTCTCTCAATTTTGGCATGGGAAGAGAGCAAGTGAAAAATGGGCATCTGTGGCTTTTTTGTTTTGTTTTGTTTAAATACAAGATAGAACACGGCACTTTGAGCCTTTGTGCTGCAGAAAATGAGGGCATAATCAGTCTATATCTGTGACATGACAAATGGGGCCACCAAGTCTTCCATAGCATGTTAATAACACAGCTCAGTTAATGCTGGAGCACTCATACCCCATCACAAAATTTACAGTATTTATTTGTGTTGGATATGACTTCCTCCAGTGCTGCCCAGCCTCTTTCCAGTTTGTGAGTGTGCAACACATTTACATGTTCTTCATTCTTAAACACCGAGAGGCCACAAAAGCCTGAGTATAATTCTCAAATGGGGAAATATATTCCTATTTTTTGTGTATCTGTGTGTGCACATACATATGCATGTGTGGACATATATATTTTTGATTAACATTTCCCAAGAAGCTGGAAGTTATCCTGTAATACAAATTAATTTGTACAAAATTAATTTTAAGGAGGGGGTAATTCCTGAAACTTAGTAAAAGTACTTTCAGCAGTTGAACTTTGTAAAGTTGATGCTTTTCTGGCAAATTCAAAATTTGTGGCAGAAGGTCACTGCTCATGAAGGCTAGAAGACAAAGTGACCACCTTTGAATGTTACCAGCCTGTATCCAGAGCTTCAGAGTTCAGTTAGACATGCTGCTTTATTAAAAAAATAAATCCTGTGCATGCACTTTTGCAATTTGTCCTTGCTTTTCAAGCATATTAAATCATTAAGTAGCATTTAATGAGGATAAGCACAAAGTAATTAATTTATGCATTATGTTTATTGCTCCCCTAATGAATTTATGTATTAGAGTTCCTCAATGAATATGTTAATCTATTTCTATATTTTGTATACATTTTGTTCTCTAAACAAACAAAAGCATTTCTTTGAGGTCTCTACTCCAGACTAAAGATTGTGTATATAATATCACCTGGTTTCAGCATGATGTAGAGTTTTCTTAGAAGGGACCTTGCCAACATCAATGCTTGTGAACCCCTTTGTCCTGTTTGATGTGTTCAGTAGTGGCTTGTGTCAGGGAAAAGCTGTCCTCAGTTATACTGGGAAGTTAGTTTATTTTTTTTCCTAGTAAATGGTAGCTGTTGTACAATAAGTTTTTGCTTTGGGAGAGTGAGGAATTGAGTAGACTGATGTGATGTATGGAAATAACCTATTTGTCAGTAAATAAGTGCACTGGGTGTGGGTATCTGAGTGTTGGTAGTGGTGGGGCTGCCAGGGGTGTTGGGTATGGGAAGAGAACAGGGGTTGCCCTGTGGTAACCATTGCTCCAGCTGACTGCACAGACCCTCTGTACCCACTTCTAAGCCCCTCAGTTGGGCACTGGTGGTGCCTCTGTGAAAATATATTCAAGAAAGAGGAATACAGAAAACAGCAGTGACGGGCAAAAAGATGTGAGAAACAACCTTGCGAGCAGCTGGGTCAGAGAAAAACGGGGAGGAAGTGCACAGTGACAGAGCAGGTATTTCCCTGCATCCTGTGGGAGGAGTGATGGTGGAGCAGGTGTTTCCCTGCAGCCCATGGAGAACCATGCCAGAGCAGATAGGTGTCCAGACTGCAGCCATGGAGAAACCCATATTGGAGTGGGCAGACATGGCCTTAAGGAACTTAAGCAGCCAGTGGAGGGCTCACATGGACCTTCAGCCTCTGAGAAGGGCTCATTTTGGAGCCATTTATGAGAAGGCACATTGGATCAGTGGAAAAGTTTCAGGAGGAAGGACTGACACACAGAAACTGGTTGTGGTCCATAGGCTAACCACAAACCCCCATTCCCCCATCTTCCTGCAGGGGTGGGGGAAGGAGCCAGAAGAATCATAATGAAGGAGGGAAATGGAAGGCCTGGGAAGAAGGGTTGGGCTCATTTAAGTCTTTGTTTCTCACCATTCTACTCTAATTTGCAAATATTTAAAACAATTTTCCCTAAGTCAAGTCTGTTTTGTCCGTTTTGGTAATTGGTAAATGATCTCCCTGTCTTTATCAGGATCCATGACCTGATCCATCTTATTGTCTAGTTGTTGAGAAGGAAGGATGAGAGAGCAGCAGGGTGGGTTCCTGAAAGCTGGCCAACATCAACCTTCAGCAACCACCTCTACACTTATTTGCCTATGGACTACCAAATCATAAACAAGAAATCCTGTAATCTGCAACTGAACTGTCAGATTATAAATCTCTAATAAATTTTATGGTTTGTGATCCACAATATTTATTGAAATAATGGACTGAAGTATATGCAGGTTTTTTCTTTTTCTCTGTTTTGGAGACTGAATACTGAACCCATGCTATCATGCAACTCTTGGGCTCACCTTTTAAAGAATTAATTGTAATAATTTGTAGGTATAAGAGACATATTGGATCACAAGGCTCCTTCTGCCTTCCAGGTAACTCAGCATACTTTTACATAATTCACATTTAGAGCATCGAGTGTGGAAATTATGGATTAATGTGTGGGCATCTGTCATTTTTTATGGTGATGTGTTTAGGCAGTAAAAGAGAATAGGCAGTTTTTTAAAGTATGTTTGGGGGAGGGGTGGCAAATTTATTTGAAAAAGGAATAAAAATGTTTTAAGAACATATAGCAAAATTGAATGCATTGAGCATATTATCATTTGGCAAAAATAACCATGCTAGAGCTTAAGGAGAAAAATATATAAATTGGCAACACTAATTAAGTGTTTTGAAATTGAAACAATCCTCCAAATTGCAACCTCTGTAGGTACAGTAGGAACTATAATCTCTGGCACTGGATGTAGTAAAGCTGAAACGCTCTTGCATCTTCATGGACATATATACTTAATGCATCTTTTTTCCTTGAAATAATGAGTTACTACATATATAAATTGTGTGAGATATTAGGGTGCAGCACTAAAACATTGTTCTAGAAAAAAAGAATAATTTTTCTTTAAATCTTTGAGATTTAAGGCTGTACGTGTAATGGTTTTAGAATAAATGGGAGCCCCAGCTATGTGGTAAAGAAAAATTTTCTGTAAGCCTGTATTTTTGTTTATATTGCAGCTAAAAATTACTCATCCTTTAAAGGACATCACACTGATCTTGATTTAGTCTATTATATTGTCTGTGACTATATGATATTAATTGAGTTTAGATTAATTTAATCTAAAAAGCACATCACTAGTATAATTTATTCAGTGTCTTTAACCAAGAAAATTGCATTTATAAAGTAATTCAAAAGAAGCAGACTTGTCCCTCATTAAATGAGATATCTGCAAAATCTTGCTTCTTCTGTAAGCACAAAGACTGCAGTTTATTGTTTAATACTTTATTTTGTAGCAGTGTGGAAATACTGCCTTTTTAATTGCAACCACTGTAACACAACAAATGCAGTTAATTTCTGCCAAAGGATTTTATGAACTGTTTCATGAACTACTATATGGTAGAAGGCAGCAAGCAAAATCCATTAAAATGTGATGAACTGCTGAGTTCTGTGACAAAACCTCTTAATTTGAGGGGAAAGCGTCCCTTTTTATGTAGGTATTAATATTCTATAATGCCCATATTATTCTTACCACCAAATTTCCCCCTTTTGCTGTCTTTCTTTCATGCACACATTCCCCTGTACTGCATCATGTCTACTAAAACCAGTGGAGTTCACAAAAATGTATGTGAACAATTGCAAACACTATAGACTGAACTGGCTTTCACAGCCTTTTGGCCTTGGCTTCTTGTGACAGCTCTCTCTGTTTTGACCAGATTTTGAGCTGCAGAGGTTTACATTTTTTGGTTCTCTTTTTGTGCTAGTGATGAGATTAAGGATTTCATTCTCTGTTTGGATGCAAGGTAAATACTATTTATCTCTGCCCAGAGAAGGGCAGCAAAGGTTGTGAAGGGTCTGGAGTGCATATCCTATGAGGAGCAGCTGAGAGAGCTGGGGGTGTTGAGCCTGGAGAAAAGGAGGCTCAGGGCTGGCCTTGTCACTCCCTATAAATACCCGAAAGGAGGCTGTAGCCACATGGGGTCAGCCTCTTCTCCCAGGCAGCCAGTGAAGGGACAAGAGGACACAGTCTCAAGCTGCACTAGGGGAAGTGTAGGTTGGACAGCAAGAGGAATTTCTTCACAAAAAGAGTGATTAGAGATTGGAATGGGCTGCCTAAGGAGGTGGTGAAGTCACATTCCCTGGAGGTGTTCAGGGAAAGACTGGATGTGGCACTGAGTGCCATGGTCTGAGTGAGGTGGTGATGTTCAGTCACAGGTTGTAGTTAATGATCTCAGAGGTGTTTTCCAACAACTGATTGTGTGATTCTGTGGATCAGCTCTGCAAATCTGGAGTGAATTACACTGTTCCTGGTGTAACTCAGTTTAGCTCCATGGTTAATCAGTGCTGTCATACCAATTTGTAGAAGCAAAGGCAGGATCTCAAAAGTGCATTTACTGTAATACTAATGTAATAAACAGTAATGTTTATTAGCAATAAATATAGTACAAATATAGTAGTACTCTATATGAGAAATCCTGTAGGAGTGCATTGAAATTTTTTGTTATAGACTCCCAAATTTTCTGTTTGGTTCAAAAGTATAAAGAACCATTTGTAAGAAAAACAACCCTTTATCTTGTACCTAATTAAGATGGGCTCCTTGCTTCTGCTTTCCAGGTAGATTACCATACCTTTACATAATTCACGTTTAGAGCATTAAATGTAGAAATTATGGATTACTGGTTAGACATCTGTGTTTAATAGGCAGTTTATTAAAATAGGTTTGGGGGAGGGATGGCAAAATAATCTCATTACTGAAGGAGCAGAAGTTGGGTCATGCCACAGGTCCTCAAAGACAGAATTTTGGTCAGACTCATTTTGTGGGTGAGAAATTTTGTCCTCAGAAGAGGAGGCAAAGTAAATCTTTTCAAATACCATAGGGTTGCTGTAAAATAACTATCTTATGTAGAAACGCACTAGAAAAGCACCACTGATCAATTACACTCCTTAGAAACAGTGCGTGCAAAAGAGGAGCTGTGTCTATTCTTTATTTGGTCTCTGCTTTGTTTCATAAGTTGCTATTTTCTAAAATTTTCTTTTGTGTATACTTAAAACAGAAAATAGCTAAGTTCTCGTTAAGGATTTGTGAGAATGAATAAATGCACTTAGTAAATGAGTATAAGATATTTCCTGTCTCTAGAGCAGACCTCTTAGCAGCCATTCATCAGTGCATGTAAGAACCAGTCTTTGAATTAATTTATTATTCACAGTTATTAGCAATACATACTTGAAGTCTGATTAAACATTAGCCAAAAAGACAATCTTGCACTTCCACAGTGATGACTTTTTCTGCTTAATGAAGCTAGAGCTGAATCTCAGCAGGTATTTTAGCAGTATTGCTACCTCAGCATTTCAAAGTGCTAGTCATTTAATCATCATGTTTTCAGTCTGGCAGTCCCTAAATTAATATTTTTAGATTTCAAAGGATGCTTCTGTTTGTGCATGTATATATGTATATATAAAAGATGTACGTGTGTATCTAGCAAATAAGTGTTAGGTAATTTGATTGCATGAGATGTTTTTCAGAAACTTTCAAAAAATAATCCCTTTTTATTTAACCTCAGAACCAATTTTCTGAGGTTTTCTCAAGTAGTTTTACCAGGAGTATTTGCTGGCTGTCTTTTGAAAGAACAAGTGTTGGCCATGGATACCGTACTTGAGGGAAATAGGGATAGATTGTATCTATATTATTGATAAATCAAAAATGAGACACTCACAGGTGTTGCACTCTGTTGTGCAATGCACATGTTCATATTGTAATATGCAGTATAAAAGGATTAAGCACAGAGGTGTACTGAATTTGTTTGGGTTCCTTGTTGAATATGTGGGGAAAAGTGATTTTTCCATTTTGCATACACTGCAAGTGGCTGAAGAATGGAAAATGGGAAAGAGAATGAAGAAGAGGATTCTTCAACCAGTCATTTTGTCTGGTGCCCAATAATAAATGAGAAAACCTATTGCAGTAGGGTTTGAAAACCTGTTTGTAGGGTTTTTCTGTGTGCCCACTGGTTTATGAAAATTGTGACGTGAGATTTATGGGAGACATTGTGCATCTGGGGCTTCTCTGTGGACACAGAGATAACATTTTCAAGCTGATGAAATTTATTCTTGTGGATAGTATAAATGATGTGATCTGTCAAGGTAATGAATGAAATATTATACTTATGCAGGAATAATACAAAGGCTACTCTATGACAAGATGATGTCTCCTAAATTGAAAAACAGGTTTATTAATGGTCCTCTTATAAAGGCAGGACTAATCTAGAATTCTGCTACCGTATTTAATTAACAAGTCAGCTACTAATGATTCATGCAGTTCAGATTGCAAAGTGAGTGATGATCAATTTTTTTTGCAGTGCTGTGTTCACAGCTGTGAAAAGGTGGTTGCACACCTTGGAAAGCTAATCCAGAAATATAGATCAATATTTGATTCTGTCTTTTGCTGATGTTAATCTAGTAGAAAGAAGTGTTCACACATTCTTAACTTTCTTTATGATATAAGCTTCCTGCTTATTTATTTCTTTGAAAATACTAATTTTTTTTTTTTTTTGTGTGAAAAAAGTTTAATATGATAATGTTGTATCAGGGGAATTTCTTGGGAATAAACAGGCCATTCAAAATACAACATGTTGCTTCTCACGTCTTGAAATCTGTGTGTTGTAAATTACTTGGTACAAACCAGGGATGAGTCTCCAGTTCTCCTGAGAAGGGCATGTGTAGTTCTGGGAACTCAGCTGTGTGTCCCCAGTTTTGGTGACTGGGTGCTGTCCCTGCCGAGGAACATGTGAAGGCAAACTGCAGAAGTACTGGGCTGATAATCAGAGCAGCAGAGGCGAGTGGCTGGAGTGGGGAGCGTGACCCCCATGGTTTGTCTGCGAGCACATGTAGTGCTGTGGCAGCCAGCACAGATGGCAGGAGTGTGGAAGGGAAACCCGATGGGAAGTTGGGCTGATTTATCTGCAATTGCCTCCTCTCCTTTGTTGTGTTATTAGTGGTATGCTGAGGAAATGGGACAATAAAGACATGCTCTGGGAGGGTATAATGGTTCAGCAGTGAAAATTGTTAATGAAGTGTTGGAAAAAAAGCTTTTGGGAGTGGAGTGTTCACATGTCAATATATATTGCCTTTTTAATGGGAAAGGTTCCCTAATGTTAATGGCATGGTCATGATTTTATGCAAAAGGTGCTGTCTTTCAGCTCTAAACAAGCAGAAAACAGGAAGGGAAATGAGAAGAAAAACATGTGATTCTTCTGTATTTAAAGGATACATTAGTAGACTTTATGAGCTGTGAGTAGTGAACAAAAGAAAGACATATGATGTGATATAAAATGGATCTCAAGAGGACAACTTAATGTTTGAATCCTAGGCAAAAAAAACCTCAAACTATTTAAAATTGCATAGATTGCAAATTTTCCAGTCAAGTGACACACAGGATAAGCAGGGAGAAAAGTTTGGAGTACAGTGTGAAGCTCTGTTTGTGCTGGAGCTGTTGTTCAAGCCTGGTGCTTGGCCAGTTTTAGTCAGAGCAGACTAAAGGCTCTGACATTTGGCCAGAGCTCATTGCTGGATGTAGCTGAGATTATCTGAACTACTTTATCACTAGGTTGCTGATCCAATGAGCTGCTTTAGAGTCCTAAATATTGTAGTAGCCTCTAAAAGGTCATCCTTTCCTCCAGACTGGCTACCCATAGCTTAATATAGCAGACACAGTTTCATTTGCAAGAGAGGTAAAAGAGAGGCATTAACCCATTTTAAGAGCTGACACTTTTTTCTTCTTCTGTGCCAGTCTGCACTGTCTATCCCTGCCGAGGTAAAACTATAGACAGCATTGTTCTCTCTTTGCTGGGCCGTATATGCAAGAACAAATGCATGATAGTGCAGAAGAAATGAGTTACTTCATGTCCTGAGGTTACATATTTTACTTCAGTTTCCTTGTAAATTTGTGATGGCATATAAGGACAAATTATTTAAAAGGATTTTCCATAATAAAGGGCTCTTTCCCTTCAGTATGCATTAAATTATTCTGTAGATCAGACACTGTTTTTATTTAATTCCTTCAAATACTAATACGAATTTTCTTTTTTTTTTTATTTTAAGTGCATCATCACCGTGTGGCTATGTCTGTAACTAAAAACAAGACCACAGATTTTGCTTGGGGAAAGGATCTGTAAGCTGCCTTTCTTCTTTCCCTTTGCATTATGCAACATACTAAAGAACTTGCACCCTTCAGGCTGTATTCTCTTTTGCAAATATCTGTGAATGGAGGTGAGACTGTACCCTGGAGCAGACTTTGAGCCACGTGCACCCTTAGGCTGCACAGAGGTGTGTAACGCTGTGGAACTCAGCTGATGGCTCCAGCCTGCTGTCTGTTGTTTATTTTAGGAGATAATGGGCTGTAGCAGCTAAAAGGTAAAATACTTGCTACATGGTGCATTCAAATGTAAACTTCTCCTTATTGTCATTCTGGGCATTGAATAGTTCAGCTAAGCATATGGAATTTGCAATGAAGTGCTGCTCAAAACAGTCTATAAATGTTTTATGGTGCCTAGGCTGGTAAGGGGATAGAAATCTTTAAAGCACAACATGCTGCTGTGTCTGTGCCTCCTGGCTAACTGGCAGGCAAATAGAAATGGGTGCAGCTGCACCAGCTTGTATTCTTTATGGCTGTGAAGTTCTTGGATGCAGATTCTGTCCAAAATAAAGCTGTCCTAGAGCAAGGTGCCAGGTAGAGTAACACAAGGTATGTGTAGTAGATTTCAGTCAAAACATACCAGCTCATCATGCTGGAAAATTATTTGACTACTAGTTTTAAAACTAATTTTTCACTTTTACCCATGATGCTCTGGTGAGGGAGTGAGCAGCAGCTGTGTGGTGCTTAGTTTCTGGCTGGGGTTAAACTCTGGCAGTTATTTGGTGCCTGAACAGGGACTTGAACAGTTGGAGATGATAAGAGACTGACCAGAGCATATTAGAAGGGATTTATATGTGTTAACATTTGCAAGTCATGATATTGATTCATCTGTTCTTGATATTAATTTGTCTGATCTGTGCCATGCTCTTTTTTATTGGCTGCATATGTTAAAGCTTGGTGTTGGCTTTTGCTGTTTGTTGTGCTCTGTAGCAATTAGTGATGTTTTACCTGGGAGATTCATTACTAAAACACTGCCCTTACACTTAATCTGGCATCTGGGCTCTGTATAAAGCCATTACTGTTCTTTGAGTACCGTCTCATGGAGACAATTAACAAATATATTTCTTCCTTGGAGAGGTATTTTTTTGTGGAGAAAATACAGAATAGTGGTCTGAAAAAAGCTACAAAGGACGTAAATCTGAAGCTGTTAACTTCTTGTTAACACTTGCTAACAGCAGCAAGAAGGATGTCAGGTTAGCATCAGGCCTAGTGCAGAAATGTGATAGGAGATGCTGTGGATTAGTTTTCAAATGGACGTTCTGACTCAGAGTTAGCATTTTTTCTTTAGGGGCTTCCTTCAAATTGTTCAAGTGTCACCAGCAATGGGCTTTGACTCAGCACTGGCAGCAGGTGCCATCAGCTCAGCATCAGACTGGTGTGCATCTGGGACTGTCTCCATCCCAAGGGAAAAGTCTCCCATGGGTTAGGCAGTCCTACCCTTCTCTTGCTGCTCCTCTCACCCCCAGACTCCTTCAGAGAGGGAAGCTGAGCCCGTGTAGATGCCTTGCCTTACCTGCTTTTGACCCCACGCCAGAAGTGTGAATTTTGCCTTGGCTGGGTTCATGGACCAGATTCTGTGTGGGGGACAAACTTGGAGAATCTGGACCTAGGAGTTCTGGGAATTCACTGCAAAATCAATACATCAGCACATCATCAGCTTTTCTGAAGAAGATTCTTTTTTGTGTCTTAGTTAAGCATCTTCATGTGTTCAGAGGGAAGTGTTGCTGCAGGTGCATGCTGGGTTTTGAGTAAATTAATTCCTGCATATTCTGTGAAAGCTGTATCTTAGAATATGAAAAATTATATTAATTTGGGAGTTTCTTTTGTTTTTCCAATCTCTTAGAGTAGACTATGGAACCCTGTGCCATTTGCATTTTTAAATTTTTGCTCTCTTGGTTTACCAAGGATTTTCTTAGTTATTGTTTGAATATCTAATCCTCTTTATTATTTCCTGAATATATTCACATAACTGAACTTGTGCACATTAGTGCTGAAGTAGATGCCACTAATGTAATGGTTATGTTTGTCTTCTTGTTTTGCATTTCATAATGCTTGTTTTTAGCACTCAAAGTTTTACCTCCTGGATTTGTAATGTGCTGCTCTTGCCTTAAAGTTTTTGCATGAGGAGGAAATGTGGAGAAATTAGTTTACAGTATGACTTCCATAAAGAAATTTTGAAAAGGAAAGGTGTAAAAAGAGATCTTGCATATATTTTTGGTCACTCCACTGGTACACAAAGGTACACAAAGCCAGAAATGCGGGCAGGAGTAGGCAGGACAAAACCTCACAAAAACTGTAATATATAGTCCTGTGGTGTATTCATAATAAAGGTTTTCTCATGGGGCTCTGAATCCAATGGAGTGATGAACTGCCCTCAGTGCTAAGTAACCTTTTTAGGAAATGATGGTGATGTACAGTTCATTTAATCATTGTTCCTCAAACACCTTTTATAAGGTATAGACAACAATGTAAGAGAGCTCATAATTCCTGCCATAATGCTTCTCTAATCTACCTATTACCATGTTTTCCACATGGGAAACCCTCCCACCGCCAACCTCAAAAACAACTGACGTTTTCATTCATCTTTACTTAATGACTGCTCTAGGTTTACATTTGAGCTCTATTTTTAAGTATCTTACTGGTCTCTTATTGAATCTTGATCTGTTATTTTAGTATAATAATGCTTTCTTCCATTACCCTCAAATCTCAAAGCACCATGCCAGATTCCTTTGCTTGAGGCATTGTAATTATAATTTTTTTGCCAGAAACAAAGCAGCATTCTGTTCTCATCTTACTGTGTTTAAAAAGATATTTAATTGAAGGTGTTACTGTATTTTAAGAGTTTCACAGAACCTCACACCAGGCCTCATATGTCTTAGCCTGAGGTAATCCCATAAAAGTCAATGTTAAACCTCTTACTGATTTCAGCACAACCAGGATAAGCTGATGTGCTGAAGGGCAATGAATGAAAATGCACAAAAATATCCACAGTATTTTTGTTTGATCAGCCTAATAACCTGCTAATGAAGGGTTTGCAGACATGTCTTATTCTAAAAGGTCATATAACATACTTAATTTATGCCCAAGGGGATAAATATTTATTAAGAAAACTCACCATTGTCCGTATTTTTCTTGAAAGCCATTTTGTTCAATTGTTGCAAGTATTTTCCATTAAATCTCCACCATCATGCAGCTTAAAAATGGTTATAATCCTAGATGAACTTGGAATTGGCATTTTCTCCACAGCCTTTAGAGTAATATAGTCATATTGAGTTCCACAGCAGCTTTTTTTTCATCCTTTCCATGCCAAATCTATTAACAGTACTTGCTTGTGCTGCTGTATTTTATAACCAACAATAATGTGTTTACTCATAATCAAAGTTTCTCTCTGCAAGTTTTCATGACACCCTTGTTAGCAAAATGTGTTGCATTTGGTTCTCAACCATCCAGAAAGGATAGGTGAATGGAGATTAGGAAGGCTTATGGAGCCAGTGTAGTGCTGGGCTGTTAGTGATTTGTTTCCTTGCTCAGTTCTGGTCACTTGGCCCCGGCAAAGAGCAAGGTCTACAAGAAGCAGTGTTACTCCTTTCTTGAGGTCCCTTAGATGGTCTGGATTTCTTCTGTGAGCTTCTTTTCTTCAAAGGAAACACAGTCCTTGCTGCTGATATGTGGGAGCAGCTCTTCCATGCACTGTACCTTGCAGTCAAGCACATAGCAGAGCACTTTGCTTATCCTGCTTCAAGTAAACATGTCATTTGTATTCTTCTTTCTATTTTCAGCCTTTTTAGTATTCTTGAACAGCTGCTTCAGGTCCCTTAGTATGAAGCGTTAACATGTGGCTGTAGTACACTACAACATTGCTGATGGGAGTCTGCTGTGCAGTGCCTGCCCACAGGATCTCTGCCTGAGCTTTGTGCTGTAGTATTTATGGCTAGACTGAGCAAACTTCACAAGTTTTTGAGTGACCTGAGGATATTCAGGCTCTTGCCTGTCCAGGCTCTCTTTCTGAGTACTGGATGCTCTGGCAACAGAAAGGTTCAGATATGTAATGCATAAAGAAAGGTGAAAAAACTAGAATGAAAGACTGTGCTTCAGCTAAGTTAATGAAAACTAGGAAGATAAGTGGTACTAAGAATGTGTGAAGCAAATGAAAGTGAAGCCTGGAACCACTGCAGAATGTTCACTAACTGTCTAATATGGATAGGTCTCTCTTGAATTAGCATGAATTACATGCTGGATAACTAAATGAAATTTGATCTGTCAGGATAAGGTCATGTGAGCCTGGTGATTTGTACAATGTAGCCATTTTGCTGTTCATTCCATGTTTGGCTGCAAAACCAGGAATTGCCTTGTTGTGGTCTCCAGAGATCTGAGTTTAACCTTGCCTGTACCCCAGGGGCTCTGTTGCCACTGTCTGTAAGTTCTTGATTTTTCCCTTTCTTTTTTTGAATCAGTGAAGTTGCTATCTTGAGGGAGGTAGGATCCAGGTAGGAGAAACCCATATATAGGTACAATGAGGGCAAGGGAAACTGAAAAGACATTTATAGAGCCATTTCCTCATTACACCCAAAATATGCTTAGGCTTCCCTGATTCTTAGCAACTTAAAAGAAAGTGATCCATCAGCACACCCTGGTACAAGATTACTATTTGTCCAAAATCAATCTTTTAGTAATGAGATCTAGATAATGATAAGCTGCATGAGTTGCCTTGGTAACCTACTGCCTCAAAAGTCTTATGTATAGCTGTAGGACTTGCAGGGATGTGGGGTAGGAATGGAAAAAAAAAAAAAAATCAGTATGCAGAGAAATGTCCATGTTTGTCTGAGGGACAGATCTTGCAGAAAACTTTTCTGTCTCATCAAATTCCAGGAGAAATTTTTTCATTAAAGTGGGCTGTATCAACTATGGTGATGCTGATCCAGCTCATGTGAAATTAGATGTTTCTTTCTTTCAGACAAACCCAGAATGTGTCCCTAATTAAAATGAAAAACGCAGCAAAAGTGTGATCTCTTTTGGTTACCATAAAAAACCAGATCCAGAATCAAGATCTAGTCTTTTTTTTTTTTTTTCTTGTGTAAGCAAGGTGAAGAAGGGAAAATAATTAACTCTGCTGTATTTTTGTGAAGAGGAGTACCGTGTCTTTAAAACACAAGAACAAATGGTTTTATCAATAGCAAAAATGCAAATTTTTTTTGACAGTTAAATCACTTGGTTTGTGATGACCACCTGTGTGCTCTGATTTAGCAGCATTTCAGGGGCTCTAGCACTTCATGGGCACTTTGCCTGGAGGATCTTCTATGCATGGTTTCAAAAAAAGTTTATTTTTCATTGCTGATGAGTTTTTAGGAAGAGAGATAGAAACATAAGACTTTCTTGGAGTTTTCATCTGTCTCCTGGAGAAACTCAGCAGTTCATTAAGTTAAGAGGCTGATTCCAAACCAGGTACTTCTCCACTACCTTTCCTGTAAATAATGATATATTAAGGATCTGGTTTTATGTTGTGTAGCATTTGAAGCTTTTTTTGAAGATTTACTCCTGTCATAAGGTTAGGGTATAAGGAGTTGGCTGGAGCTAACAGAGGGTAGAGTTTCTGAATAAATGAAACTATACACAAGAACAAAAGAAGGTAATTAAATCCAGGTTGTGCTTTAAATGAGACTTGTGCAATTATGGCAATGTGAATTCTGTTTCTTTTCTCAGCATTCCCTTCTCAAGTTTAGAAGAAAAAAATAGAACTCTTCCCTTAAATGGAAAATAGAGATGAGACAATGGAGGAAAACATCTTCCTTAATCAATGTAACAGAAATAAGATACACCACTTGACAACCACATCTTAGTGACTGCACAAGTCACAACCAAGTCCCTGTGTTGTGAATTTTGTATAGTTTGATGTTTTTATGCAGTACCTGATGTTTCAGTCAAAATACTCTGATTTTTTTGCTGCTCTTCAGGAAGAACTTGAATTAGAACTACCTAATGAAATTTAGGTATTTATAGGTTTATATATAATATTTATATTATAGGTGTCAGTTAAGAAAGGCTGAAATCAGTGACATGGCAAAAGCTGCACTAATGCAAGGAATCAGGCCTGGCAAGTCTTTCTGATTCTAGGGCTTGGTTCTGTGTAGACACCAAACAAATACAAAACCCCTGGATATGTTAAGTAAAGAAGGATGTAAGATTTAAACTACTCCTGTGTGTGGTAAAGCAGTCATGTTACTGTCGAAATCAAACTGACTAAAACAGTGCATATGAAAAAGTGTCCTATTGCTTTTGTTCTTTTTTCTCTGTTAGAAAAAAAATCATAACTATAACAATCTCATCTTTATTGATATTTTGCTCAAACAGCTAGAAAAACAGAGAATTGGTATAATTTCATATTTTACAGTGCCTCTTTTTTTATTAAAAGTTATTAGAATATAATAACTTTTGAGTCAGGAATTTATCTGATATCATTACTCTTATCAGTTCCTCCAATTTCTCAGCTGCTAGTGCATATTTAACAATTTCTTCCTTGCCTGTTTTTCACCTAGTGTATTTTCTGCCTGGCTTTGGTTGCCCTTCAGCTGTCTGCCACTACAAAGGCATAATGTGTCTACTATGAAGTGCAAATAATGATACACTCATCTTCTCAAAACAGCTCCAAAGAATATCTACTTTCAGTGCTGGTGTAGCTATATGTAAACAATGTGTATGTATTACTAGAATCTTCTTTTTGGGCTAAATTTATTGTGGAATAAAGTTAAATTCTAGTCTTGCCCATATTGGGTAGGTACTCCACAAGTAAACTTGTTTTCTCTAGTCATGCTCAGAGCAGATTCATTACTTGAAAGAAGACAGGATATGAGGTGTGGTGATTTTTGCAAATTGATTTCAGCATATTTCATCTGTAAATATTGATTAAGTCCTGGGTGGGTTTAAGAGATGCTGGGCGTACTCAGTATGTTATGAGGGGCAGTCAAAATCTTGCAGCTTTAGCATGGTAAATCAAATTATATTAATTGTGCCATAGCAAAGCTGGATAAGTTCATGTCAATTTATTGGAATCAAGGTAGTAACTTCGCTACATCAAGGCACAAATAAAAACATATATTTGATAAACAACACTAATAAATAGAGCCACTGACAGAAACACAAGGGATAAAGCTGTGGAAGACCCAGTAACAATTTAAACCAGGGATGTTGTTACATTATCTGTTTCATTATCTTGAATGCCTGAAGAAAATTTGGCTTCATTTTAATGGTTCTTGCTTTTCATAGATGTTTTCATAATTGTAACACAACTAGTAACTCTTTTAATGTTTAGTCAGCACTAGATGCCAAACATAATAATGTAATTATTCCTTTCAAGTTTGACTCTATGAAGAGGTGTATTTTTTCAGATTCATTTTGCATTTAATTTAGCATTTAAACAAATTATACAATACTATTTTTGGGGAAAAGTACTCTTATTTTAAAGGCCTATATAATGTTGTGAATTGACAAACATAAATGTAAAACTGTGTTTTTTTCTTCATTTGTTTTGTTAATAACACTGCTCTACTGTCAGCATGCATAGGTAAGGGAATTAAGATATGAAAGTAAAAATTTTGAAAGAACTGATGTGGCAAGGAAGGATGAGCATGATTTTAGATAGTAATATCTAAAATTGATATGATTGCAATTTAAAATATGAAATTAAACAGTGTGCACTCCAATTCTGACTAGTAAACCTGCTGATACAATGACTATCCCACACAGGCAATTATTATGTTATACTTACTGTTAGTAGTAGTATTAAACCACCTAAATGTGTTAATGTAATGATTAAAACTAGCAATGTGATGGGTACAGGACCTTCCCTATCTGAGGAAAAGGAAGGTGCTAAAACCCTTGTAAGAGTAGATAGCATTTGTCTTGATTGAGCATTTTAAAAAGTTCTCATTAAAAGTCTCTGTAAGGCTTTGCCTAATTCTTGTGATGCAACAGACTTTGTTATAGGAGATGCATTTTTATTTCTTTCTTCCTTCTGAAATCAGTTTCCCCTAAGAGGCTGCATTAAAAAGCCCCAAACTATGAGATATTAAACAAGACCACATTATGAAGTGATGGTAATTTTTGATGATACCATAAATACTTGTTTGCCATTAAAGACAGTCCATTTTATGTCAGTGTTGGTTCCTCTTAATGAAAAGAGAAGGATGCAATCAGTCAAAACCAATATAATGTCATAACAATACATGTCAGACCTAAAATAGCAACGCTAATAAAAATCTCGAAATACAAATAAAGATATCACCATCACCCTATTGTGTAGGACTAACCTGCAGTCTCTGTTTTCTGCTTGCATCAGCTTATGTGACCTGATGATTGCTTGTGTTGGAATCAGTTTATTTGCTGACAACCCCTTTTGTCTGTTTGAATCACCCGTTTTATCAAGATGATTTTCTGTTGTTGTGATACTGTCCACTGATTTAATTAAAAAAAAAATCAGAAGAAAAGGCTGCTCAGTTTGTGAATGCTTTTCATCTAGGGTGTTTTACAAGTCTCAAGGGTATATTTGCTGGTTTTTACAGACTGAATTCCTGAGAGTCTCAGCAAGTTAAAATTCCACTTGTATAGAGCTGCATCTCTGCTAGAGGAATATAGAGGTACCCATGAGTGCATTTTAAAGAAATTATATATAAGGATTGGAAATGTTATGTAAAATCAGAGTTTTCATTCCTTTCATTTGATCTAAATCAACAAATAACTGAAATTGAAGCCAAAATCATGTTGTATGACCTTTTGTTTTACTTCAGAACAGTCTGATTGGCAGCCCACGGGGCAGATGTGACTGGATATAAAATGGGTTTTGAGATGTGGCCTTGCTCAGAGGATGGAGAAAAAAAAAAAAAAAAAAGGATTCCTGGCATTTTATGAAGCCCAAAGCTGTCAAACCATTCTAGTGTGACCGTGTAGCTCTTGACGCTAAGGTCTGTGACTCACCCACTATGTCTGTGGGTTTGTGGCCCTGGGAAATGCCAAGTCTGGAGAGGAGCCCATGATGGTTCCCCCAAGGTGACATCTGCCCTTAGCAAAGCAGGACTATGTTGTTGCAATTTAGTGGCTGTGTGTGATGGTTCTGTGACTTGAAATAAGTGTTACAGTCTGGTAAGTAAAATGTTGCTTTTATTCTAGCAGGTGCATTTGGTTTGCTTAGCCAGGTTTTTTCTTGCAGGGAGACCACAGGGGCAGCTTCTGTGAGAACCTTCTCCAGAAGGCTGCACCTTGTCCAACAGGCTCCATGGTGAGCCTGCTGCTGGCCCAGGTTGAGCCCATCAGTGATGGTGGTAGCACCTCTGGGATAGCTTAGTTAAGAAGAGGAAAGGGGAAAAAGAAACAAGCTGCTGTGGAACAACAGCCAAAGAGTGAGAATACACAGTCCTTCAGACACCAAGGACAGTGTAAAAGGAGGAGCAGGAGGTGCTCGAGGTGCTGAGCAGAGATTCCCCTGCAGCCCATGGTGCAGACAGATCATGGTGAGGCAGCTGTGCCCCTGCAGCACATGGAGGTCCATGCTGAACCAAATATCCACCTGTAGGACATGGAGGACCCCATGCTGGAGCAGGTGGATTCCCCAAGGAGGCTGTGACCCCATGTGACCCTGGAGTGGAGCAGGCTCCTGGTGAGACCTGTTGCCCCGTGAACAGAGGATTCCACACTGGAGCAGGTTTGCTGGCAGGACCTGTGACCCCATGGGAGACCCACACTGGAGCAGTATTCCTAAAGGACTGTACCCTGTGGAAAGGATCCATACTGGAGCAGTTCATGAAAAACTGCAGTTCATGGGAAGGGCCCACTTTGGAGAATGTGCCATTGTTAAAACCTGGGAAGTGAAAGGGAAGTGCGGATATTTATCAGTGTTCTTTCTGAACCTTCATGTAGGTTTAGAGTAGCTGCTAGTGACTTTTAGATTTGGTTATTAATGAGTAGGATTTGGTTTTGTTTGCAGATTCCTAATTTTGGGATTATGTAAAGGCTAAGTATTCCTATGGAAGCTGTACTACTGCTTGTTTTCAAAGATGTGTCCATGGGACACATTCCTGTGGGAATGACACTGAGAATCTCCACATATTCATGCCCTGGTTTTGTCCATGAGTTTGTAGTCCGTGTGTGTAACGATAACTCCCATCTGTCCCCTACTTGAAGTCCTTCAGATGGAAGCAGACAACAGCTCTGAGGTCAAAGATTCAAATATTTTAATGAAAGGATGAAGGGGACAGCAGACAACAGATCAATTGCTAACGTTTTATTTTACTTAGATGCCTTTGCAGTGTAATACCTGTAAGAGTTCCAGCAAAGGTCATTATAAATTGAATGTGTACTTAGATGAAATAACCTCTCACATTAAGCAGAATGTAATATTTCTTTATAACATTTTTTTCAGAGCTCCTTATTTGTCAAAGAGAAAACTAAATATATTAAGAGAATTAATATTGCAAATTACCTAGAAATGTAGAGCATCACAAATTTTGTTAGGAGAGCAGAGCATTAGTGTAAGAGTAGTCCATAAGGTGAAAGGTGTTATTTCCTAACAGTGTGTTGATATGAATTAATTCTTTTCCTGTTTAGTACCCCCAATTCCTCCCATCTCCCTGTTTAACCTGATTCCCTCCCCACCCCACATTCCCTCCCCCAAAGCTGGCCTCCTAGTGCTCTCAGTGGAAACACCAATTGTAGGATCATTACTGAGTGTATAGCACTTACCTCTCCTGGAATCTGCAATAACTTTTTTGGTTGAGAAAAAAATCAAAGCCAAGTAACAGAAAATAGTAATAGAAACCCATTTTCCCATTCTGAACAAGAAATTCTTCTTTTGCTGTGTTGAGGCACAATGGAATTCATCTTACAGCAGTATCATAACTCTTGCTTGTTTGTTGGAAAGCATAGTCAGGAACTGAAACAACTTTTACTCAAAAATACCTTTCCTCATCCTTCCTTTGTTCCACACCTTTTTCTTGAACAAGTCTGCTTAAATCCCAGACCAAAATGCTGGTTTCAGCTCTGCTGGGGGAAGAAATTGAAGTCCTTGGTTGCGAGTCTACATACAGATGTTGGCTGCTAGTTGCTTTGGTTGCTAGCTGCCACATACAGATGTCTTGTGGCATGTCTCAGATCACAAACTGTAGTGTGTTACACCAATGTGGCAGTAGCTTGAATTTCAACTGTCAACCCCATACTGTCTCAGAGATGTGTTTTACACTTAGTGTAAGGCCTCCCAATCAGTTTAGCTTTTGAGCTTAGGCACAGTGAGATCTGAAACAGTTGTGATATTTTTAAGTAGGCAGAAAGAAATGTCCTGGTACATTACCGTGTTCAGAGATGTGTGGAGTCCTAAGGTATTGGTGGTATCCATGCAGCTTTTCTGTATTGAGAGTGATCAGAATCTCAGTGTTTTATGTGACTTATCAAGAGTATCTGAGGGCAGATAAATCTCTTTTCTTTAAAACCATTTAGGTCAAGCTGTGGTGCAACCTAGTTAAAACAGAAGTATGTTTCCTCTGTGAGTAAGCACAGTTGTGAACAGTTGCCAGCTTGTGAAGATAAAGACTCAGTCAATGAGACAGTTTCAGCTCCCACTCACTATTGCCCTGGATGATTGCCTAGTCTCCTCACTATGATCCAAATCTGTGTTTGGGGATGCCCTGATTTACATAGTATTGATGCCTTAGACTTTGGAGCTTTAAAGACTCTGTTGCTTGCTGCATCAGAGATCCCACTTTAGTTCTCACATATTGTTTTGTTTGGAGTTTCATTTATATAAATGCAGAAGACATACTGCCTCCATTTAGTGATTCAGAGCACGCTGCAAGCCCCCACTGATTGTGGGGAGGTTGTGGAAGCAGAAGCTGCTGGAGCATCCCTGCCTGCCTTCTGACGGGCTCACCCAGTGCTGCATCTCTTCTGAAGACAAAGCACCATCCCTCTCCCTACCACCATCCAGTTTGTTGGTGTTTTCCTAGGGAGGCATGGTGGGGGTGAGAGGGTCCCCAATCCCTCCAGACCACATGCACCGAAGGGAAAACTTCTTAAATGGAACATGTGTGCACAGCCATGCTAGCCCAGTCCTATCTGTGATTTGCATATGCTTGCTTATACAGGGCAAAAATGCAAGAATGCTGGGGAATCCCTGAATTTTGGGGTTGGGAACAGTGCTGTTTATTTTTCTGGTTGTTCAGGTGTGTCCCAGTGCAGTAGTTTGACTTGTAGTCAAAATATATGCTGTTTTTAAATTTGAGGAAGTCGCTATTTTTGTAATTAAAACCACTACAAGTTAAATACTGTGAAGGTCATGACCAAAGATTAATAAGTGCAGAATTAAAATGGTGATGTTAAACCAGTAGCCTAATAGTAAGAAGCAGAGATCAATATACATTAAAATATGCTGTATGTACCAGGCAGCAATTCACCATATAGTGTGAGGTGAGCGGCATTGCTTGGCTAACATGTTTCCATGTTGCTGAGTTGCTATGGCAATATCAAACCAATGAATAAACCACATCACAGAGACAGGGAGGTGAGTAAGTGTGAAATTGATTCAGTGGAGCACAGGAATATGTGGGAGCAAAACTGGTCAAGATAAAATTTCTGGTAGGAATATCTATTTCTTTTCCCATTTTCAATAATGTATTATAATTTTTTTAAAACATTGAAATCTTGTACATATTTTTTTCACCATAAACTCTTGTGTGTTTTTTATCTGATGCTATTTGTGTGTTTCAACAGATATAAGGCATTTAATCCATTAATAATGAATATAACTAAATATAAAAAGTATGTAATTTTTTATATAGATTAATTTAGTTGATAGTTGTATAAAGTCCTGGTAAGATAAAATAAGTTGACTACAAGTTTTGTTACCAGCTGTAAGCTAATATTGTAGTAGTTGAATTTGAAAACATGCTTTTACATCCACCAGGCTTAAACTTGTTCTTTATTTCTCAGTGTGCATTATAGTGATAGAATCCACAGAAATGTCCTAGAAGCACTGCATTTTGGATAGCACATTGATATAACAAAAGACACATATCTGTGCTTATAAATGGATTGTGCAAATATTGATCATGCTTCATTGCCCCATTTTGTGATTTATGTGACCAGTGTTTGGAATGTCTTAGGAAGAAAATATTTTGGGTTTTTTTTTCTATTTATTTTTTAAAATTCTGTGAAAAAACAATTAGACTAAACTGTGCTATCAGCAGTATATTTTTGTTATCTATGGAAAATAAAATATGTATCAGGCATGTTTTTAATTAGGATTTCAGTTTTACTAATTTGTCTCAGTTCAGTTGGATGGTCAAATAATGATAAAGGTTTTATTCCTGGAAAAGATCCTGCTATAGAGGAATAGAAGGGTTTGGGGTTTTTTTGTATTTGAGTTATTAATGTTAGAAATTGATGTTTTTCTAAGACATAAATCTATTTTTAGAACATTTTTAGGCTTTCTGGCAGGAAGCATACATCCATGAGTTTCAGTGCTTGTAGTTCATAAGCTATTTATTTGAGCTAAACTTGCTGCTTATTTATAGCTTAAAAAAAATATTACAAGTGCTTTTGTTTCATTCTATCTCCCCCTGTGAGTGTATCTCTGTGTTGAAGCCCTCTTTATTTTATTTGTTCCTGAAAAAAAATATGTATGATAACAATACTAAGTTAAACAGCATTAAATTAGATTTTTTCATTTTCTAAAAGGCCAAAATAGTCTTATCAGGTACAGTCAATAAAATGAAGACTGTAGTTTGTCTGAAGTCCTACTCTGTCACATAAAAGCCACTGTGGTCCTGCCATGGTTTCTTCAGTTCAAAGTAGAACTTTAGTTTATTTACAGAACAGAAACCAATATTTGTTTGCACTTAACCTTTTGACTTAGTTTTTGGAGAACAATATTTGCCAAATTCTTGGCAAAGAAGTTTCTGACTTATGCTTTTTACATTGGAATGGAGCAATAAGGCAAAGACAAACATAGAGTGGATGTTGTCTGAACACTGAAGCTTTTGTGGAGTTTTGAAGGTAGGAATAAAGCTCTTTTGTGATACAACAGCATCTTGGAAAAGTCCATCAGTTACGTTTTCCTCCATTTCCCTGCTAGTGTTAAGTTCTGACTACATAATATTTCTAAACTCGGTTCATGTACTGATAAGCAGCTGGATCTCAAGAGTGTTCATTTGTGTTGTTTTCATATGTGAACAAAATCCCTAAATTGATTGATCAAGCCTAGATAGATCAAGGTTAAACAGATGCAAAAGGAAATAGTAGAGACCAGGATCTAGTTTTTGTTGTACACCGTTTGCATATGAAGTGTCTTTCTTCATTTGTCACTGACCATTTTAGAGGTGCACCTATACGAGACAGGTCCAACCTGGTGATATCCAGCAGGGACCTGGCAAAGGCAGAGTTGTCAGTGTTGAAGCTTCTGCCCCAGCCCATTGGTGAGCTTTGCTTGAGCTATGCTGATTATCAGACTGGCCTGGATGAGGATAAGCACACAACTGACGTAGGGGAAATGTTCTCTTTGAGGGAAGGTGCTTTCAGAAGAGGTTCAGTTTTCGTGTCAGTCCATCCAAATAAAATCATGGAGATGGGAACAAGGAATGCATGGAAAAAAAGTGCTGTCTTTACCCCAGTAGCTAACTACATATACAGTCCAGAAAATCCTGATCTGTACACTTTGCAAGACTCAATAGGATGGAAGTGGCATTTTGAGTAAATTTCTTTTCTTAGAGATTTTCTATGTTTGGGGTTGGTTTTTCACATAATCCAATGTGCCAGCAATGGGGCACTGGGAGCAGCAGCAGGAAGAGCCTATCTGCCTCCACAGCACCCACTGTTTACCTCAGCCTGGGCATGAAAAGGATGGAGGCATGTTCAGTGCAAGCAGAATGTTATCAGGCACTAATTCCTCCGAGTAATATGGCTGTATAGAGTCAAATTCTTTCATAGGATTATAACCTCATTTGATATGTAGCTTTGTGTAATAGCAAAACCACTTTATTCAGTGTCATAATTCAACATCACACCTGCTAAAAGCCGTTATTTATGTACAAGTCTTTATGTACAAGTCATTGTTTCTTATACAGTTAGTCTATGTATTTTCAGTGGATTTTATTTTTTGATATATAGAGAAGGGAGGAAAAACCAGTCTGATCATGAGATTTTTTTTTTTTATATAGAGGGTATCCTTTGGATTAGTTTCGAGTGAGACATCAGCTTGCTGCTTCATAAGTTACTGAGGTAAATTTTCCATGTTCTTTGGTTTCACTTTTTTCTTTTTTTAAAAATGGGGATTAATCTCTTTAAGAATATTTTAACACAAATTATCTTATTTGAGCACCTCAGCAAACTTGTTGGTGCTAGAAAGTTTCAAGAGCAGCTTTTTAGGATTAAAGAAGATACTCAGGTAAAGGCAATTTTCAGCTCACTTCAGTGCAGGATGAGACACCCAGTTGTGACCATGAATAAGAACTGTACCTGTGACCCAATCTCCACAATTCTTTTTCTTGGAGCCATCTAGTCATGTCTGGTTAGAGCTGTCTGATGTGGGCAGGGGACACAGGGCAGAAGTAGAAGGCTTCTGAGGAAGGCTGAGAAGCTTTTTTTGTCTTCACTGGGGAATATGTTTTCTGGTGTCTACTGCACAATTCTGGGAGAGTCCTTAGTCACTAATCCCCTTTGTACTTGCTTTGGGGCTGGTGACAGTCTCTTTCCAGCCCTTTTGGAATATATGGCTCCTCCTTGAGCAGAACATTTGCCTTGGGAATTTCTCAGTAAATTTCTGGTTTTCCTGAAATGTGTTCATTTGGTAAATCATTTATTGTAGCCCTAGATGCCATCCACCACTCTTTAGTGCATCATTGCCAGTGATTTCTATGGTCTGCCTTCAGCCCTGGGGGAGATGGCTGTTTTCCTCTGTTGTTCTTCCATGCATCTCTTTGGTGGAGGCTGTATTTTTGTAAGATCTCAGACAATCTGCTTTGCCTTACTGTCTGCTCCTTGAGGGATCACATTAGCTGTAGATTTAATTAATTGATATAACTCTATTCTAAAACCCTTTGTGTCAGTATGTACCATTTAAATCTATCAGTTGGATGTTCCAGATAAATAGTTGTCTTTTTGTACTGCACTACTGTAGAATGAATAAAGCAGAAGAGTGGCTCATATGAAAGGTTAGGTAGTGGAAATGGGAGCAGAGAAACAGCAACAAGTTTGCCTCCTTCCCTGGCAGTTAAAAGAGAATCAAAGCACAGAATCCATATCTTGTGACTGAATCAGTATTGTGACACTAGGTTCTTTCCACAATCTATGATACAGCATGGTGAATCCTGCAATCCTGATTCTCTACTTGTTGAGACAAGAGGATCCACAGGAGGTTTTTTACTCCTACTTTCTGCCTTTTTTTTTTGAAGAAATGGATGACATGAAGGCTATCAGCTTACCTGCTGGTACTTCATTAATTGAGCTGCATTAATAATGGTCTAGTGCATAAATTCCTAAAGAGGCACTGGTTTGCTGACCTTTCAGTACCTGTATTTTTTGGTATTTAATCCTTAAATTTAAATGCACCAGATTATCTTTTTATTCCTGTGGTAGGAAACTTCATGTATTGCAAACATACTGGAACACCTCTCCTATGAGGAAAGGCTGAGGGACTTTGGGTTGTTCAAACTGATGAAGACAAGACTCCAGGGAGACCTAATTGAAGCCTTCCAGCACTTTAAGGGGGCTTATAAGAAAGATGGGGACAATTTTTTTTAGCAGGGCCCACATTGTTAGGGCAAGGGGAAATGGTTTTAAATTTAAAGGAGTTGATTTGGATTAGGAAAATATAAGGAAGAGGTTTTTACAATGAGGGTGATAAAATGCTGGACCAGGTTGCTCAGAGAGGTGGTAGATGCCCCATCCCTGGAAGCATTGAAGGTCAGGTTGCTTGAGGCTCTAAGCAATCTCATGTAGGTGAGAAATACCCTTGTTCATTGCAAGGGGTGTTGGACTAGTTGACTTTTGAAGGTCCCTTCTAACCTAGCCTAGTCTTTGCTTCTTGTAGGAAGATGGGTTCCAATGGATCAAATCCCAGAAGAAAAATAAAGGGGTCCTCATGTTCAGTGCTACAATAACCAAAACCACTGAATCAAATTTTGCGTCCTTTGGGGTATCTTCTTATGCATTTTCTATGCCTACAGCTAGCAGTGAAGTTGAGGTTTTAATTTTCTTCCACTTCTACATGAAAATTTACTGCCTGGTTATCTGGGGGAAAGTCAGTTTTCTGTCAGGGCTGGTGAAAATAGATGCTACACTATCTTTTCCAATAGTGCATGAGGGTCTAGGTGGAAAGGTCCCAGAGAGGGCTTCAGCTGGGCAGAAGTGAGTAGTATTTGACCTGGTTTCCCAGTGTTCTTGACTCTTCACTGAACTCAGCATTAAGGTGTTCTGTGTTATTAGTCAATGGTATGGCAGGTGTGACCTGGATTACTTGGCATTAAAATATTGCAGGACATTATTTTGCCAACTCAGGACTCTCGACTGTAACCCTGTATCTGCTTTAATTACATCCTGATTACATTTTTGCTTTACTATTTCTATTGGCTATAGCAGACTTATGGTTATTAAAGCACTGTGAGCTACTGCCATTGCTCATAAAACTCTGTCATGTTCCATGTTATTGCTTGGCTGATTCTCTCACTCTCTCTTGTAAAAATCATACAGGACTTGGAGATTTCCATGTAAATTAGGTGTTTGTATGTGAATAAAGTTTTTCCTAGGAGATTCAGGTTCTCATGTATAGATCCTAATATTTACAAATATTAACACTCCAGTGTATGAACATAGCTGTGTGAGCTGAAATGTATTATATTAAAGAAGTCATTGTTTTTAATGTAGATTGTTAGTGAGAAGTTACTGTCACCACAGAATATGTATATATATTTTTAGAGGCATGTACTTTTAAGTAACATGGTACTTATTTTCATTTGGATTAAGTAGTTTATTTATGAGATTTAGCAGAATTGATAGGGCTATTTCCCTTTCACAGGGAAACTTTTGACTGCTTCCTCTCTACAGAAACTTCTGAACTCTGGAAGAAAAAACTTTACAGCAGATTTATTCAGCTGAATGTTTCACTGTATCTAGCACTGCAGTTAAACCTTAGGCTGCCTGAGATGTCCATGGGTGTTCATTGGCATGAACACTTGTCTGCTGGGATGGAAGTTATGGCTGCTTTGAGCATTCTGAGTACATTGTAGTTCTTTCAGTTGCAGCTGGGTGATAAAGTCCCTTCCTCGTGCACCCAAATAGGATTTAGAAACACAGAATAACATGGTACTAGAGTATTTATGCAAAGTATTGTTGCTGCTGTTTTTCAAATGGTACAAACATTTCCAAATTCTATGCATTCTTCACAGAATGAGCTGGCAATGAGCTGGCAGGCTAAAAAACCAATGGTATCCTGGACTGGATAAAAAGAGGTGACCAGCAGGTTGAGGGGAGTGATTCTCACCCTCTGCTGAGCTTTCATGAGATTTCATCTGGAGTACTGCATCCAGTTTGTGTGCTCCCAGTACAAGACAAACACAAGTTTGTTTGAATGGGTCTAGAGGGAGGCTACAAATACGATCAGAGGGAAGGAACATCTCTTTTGTGAGAATAGTTATTCAGCCTGGAGAAGAGAACTCTCCAGGGAGACCTTCTAGCAGCTTTCCAGGACCTAAAGGGGCCTACAAAAAAAAGACTTTCTACCAGGGTCTGGAGTATGAGTGAGGACAAGGAGGAATGTCTTTACACTGAAAGAGAGTTGATTTAGATTGGATACAAAGAAGACATTCTTTACAATGAGGTTGGTGAGACATGGGAACAGGATGCTCACAGAAGTTGCATTTGGACCTGTTTGAAGTCAGATTGGAAGGAGCTTTGAGCAGTCTTAAAAATACCCCTGCCTATGGAAGTCAGGTTGCTCTGGGTGATCTCTGAAGTTCCCTTCTAACCTAAACCCTTCCACAATTCGGTGATCCCTGGTCTTTATTATTTTAGCTATGGATAAAGCATAAAAGTTACTTCTAGCTATTGTGAAAGATATTCAGAGTGTAGTTCTGAAATTGGGACAGCTGAGCCAGCCACTATGTAAGTTGCTCAGTGCATCTGGGAAGAAATGCTTCTCCAAGGAAGTGGCAATGCCACAACAGGGCAGCTGCAGAGATCAAGTACCCACTGAAGATATTTATCAGTGCTTTGTGTAGCTCTGGAGGTATGAGAGGGATAAAATTCCTTTTCAAGATACTTTTTGTTGTTGTTGATAGTTGAGAGCAACATTGTTCTATTCTGTAAAATTTTCTTTTATATGTGCATTTTTAATTCTCCCTCTTCCTTCTCTTTTCTTATGGCATTGATTTTTTCCTGCAAAAACTATTGTTTGATATTGTGAAAAATGAAACGATAGGTACTTATAGATGAAGAAGGTGGGCATTTTAGTTTTGAAGCTGAAATAATGTAGTAGAACACAACAATTATTTCTTTTTCCCTGAAGAGACAAATCAAAATTGATGCAAATTTTTCTCTCTGAAGATTGAATGAAAAAACACTCAGGAGATTTCTTCCTCCATCTTCCCTTTCTTCCACCAAAATCAGCCTCCCTATGAACCCCCCTGCCCTGATCTTACATCCTGGGAGATCTAGTTTAAATAGGAAATTTTATTCAGAACTGAATAAAATATAAGATCCTAATCATATTTCCCTGCAGCCTTTCCTTTTACCCCGAGGAGAGTAAGATTGTGCCTTCTTAAAATGAGAGAATTAATAATACTCCTCTTTCACAGACATGCTGTCAAGAGAGATCTGCTGTGTCTTAGAAGTATAGGCTGGCAGGCTGCCCTCTGAGCTCAGGAAGGCATGGCACCATGCCCAGACTCTTTTTCTCTGGGCTTCAGCTTTTTCACATGGCTGTGCAAAAACGAGTCAAGACTTTCTCCTAACCTTGCTTCTCCTGCTGAAGACCCATCTGTACTACCCAGAGGTTTCTGTTCTGTTCACTTTGACTTACAATTCACTTCTGCTCCTCCTTGTCAGCTTTCTGCCTCTAGCTGATGCATCTTAACTTTCTTGCACAGACTGACTTAATTCAGCTCAGCTGTCGGATGGCTCTTCCAATCTCATAATACTTTTTGATGAGCCTCAGGTAGGGGATAGCTACTCCTCTGGATATTGCTGTAATGATGATCTGACTCACTTTACTATGAGTTCAACTATTCTGGAGAAAGCTAAATTATTGGATGCTTTGTTAATGCATACTGTATAAATACCTTGAATCAGATTTCTTTTTAAATGGATTCAATTTCCTGTTAAGTGATTGGATTTTAAGAAGTTGCAATAACACTAGAAACAGTGACATTTTAAAAAATCTTCTCACTCTAGCAAAAGGAATTATTTTTTCTTGGGATTCTGTTCCTACAGAAGAAAAAGGAATGACTGCAAGCAAGGAGGTGACACTAAGGAGGGAGAACACCATGCCATTGACATTTTAGAGTGATCCAAAGTTGATACTCAGTTAAACTGACTGACAGTGTGAAGGCACAAGTTTTAAATGTAACCTCAGTTTTATTTATTTAGTATTCAAAATAAAACACTGAAAATATTTTACAATATTGAAATTTGAAATAGCATTATATCCTCAATCTCTACAGATGGTGACTTTAAAACTCTTATGATATATACCATATGATATATTAATATAAGAACTGTGCTCAGTAATTCAAAGAGGAAGACACAGAAAGCTGATGACAGTTAATGAAAGGTCTATCCTAGACTGTTAAGCCTGCATCATCTAGACCTGTATCACCAAGACTTTCCTGCCTGATGCTGCCAGTCCTGAAGTACTTTGTTTCAGCTTTCTGTACCTGTAATGGTGTATCTTGCTAGTTCTAGGCAGGATACAAAGACAGGTGACACTGCAGCTACCTCTCCTGACAACTTCACTGTGTCAGGAATCACATTTTCATTTGAATTTGTTTGTCTGGCAAGGAAAACCAGAGCCAAAGAGAATACAGGCTACTGTTCCACTTGCAGACTGCTACAAACACAAACTATCTCATGCATTTCACCCTGGGAGAGTTCTACTAGGATTTTGACAGCTGCACTTTTAAAGGTCCTGGAGTCATCATCAACAATTCCCTAGTATCATCAGCTTTGTTTGTAGCAGCACCAGTCAAAAAAGTTGTTAAAATGTTTGGCATCATCACGAAGGGTGTTGACAACAAAACAGAGAGTGTCTGCTCTGTGTTTTGCTGTGCTGTACAACATTAATGTGCCCAAATCTTGGCAGTTGTGTGCAGGTCCAGTTTCCGCGTTCCAGGAAGGGTAGAGGGAAACAGAGAGGGGCCACAGAACTGATGAAGGGGAAGCAGCTGTCTTTAAGGACTAGAGTCACAGGGAAAAGATGAGTGAAATTTAACATCATAGGGCTATTACTGGAGCTGTATGGCATTTGAACTTTGGAGGAGATAGGCTTAAAACAGATGAAAAGGACTTTTTTTTTCCTTAATGTAAGAGCTTGTGAATGCAGATAATGTGACATTTTAAAAGAAGAAAACCAAAAGAAACAGAAAATCAGCAAATTATTGAGCAGTAGGCCCACAGATACTAAAAGGAATAGACATAAGTACACTATAGTAATCTTAGATATGTGATGGCCAATGCAGGGAATAAGCTAAAGTAGATGGGAGAAAGGAAGGCAGGAAGCCTAAGCAGCTCCTCAGTTTCAGTGGCAGAGACAAAATAGTGTGCTAGGTGGTCTGGACTTTTTTGATTTTTTTTTTTTTTTTTGTCATATTTGCTCACAGGGGTCACGAGGGTTTTATGATAAATTTGTTTGGATGAAAAAAAAGGGTTTGAAACTAAATACGGCTGAGAGAATATGGTAAGACCTAGTGATCCTTCTTTTAACTGCCTAGGAAGATGCCAAGACCACTTCTAGATGGTTCCTGTGATGCTAGCCTTTTACAGTTGTTGAGGAGACAGGTTTTGTAAATTCATAACTTCCCATTTGCCACAGGAGACTGATGTTCATTACAGGCATTTGGGAGGCTTTCACAGGAATCATGGTGACTCTGTCAGGGAATCTCAGCCTAAGACCTTTCAGCTTAACTCGCACTCTTTACTGATTCACAAAACCAAATAATGAGTAACTGATATTGCTTTTGGCCAAAATAGCCATTGCCTATTGTAGTGAAACACTGTGATTTATAAACACATTGTATTCCAGACACTAAAGGAAGTCACCTTAGATTCACAGGTTGCAGTCTATATACCTACCTCAAAATATCAATCCTTCTGTTCCCTTCTGTTCCCAAGCAAGCTGGACAAAGAAAGATGTTTTTATGTTAACTTATCAGCAGTTGTGAGCATGTAGTTTGAAGTGATTCAATTGCAGTTGTAAAGAAAGGAACCATCAGCCAAATCAGTGTATGTGCTTGTAGGCTTCCTAAATGCAAAGTAAAATGCATTGGAAGTCTGTGTGAAGGGCTAAAACTGTGCACATACAGCTAAGTAGGTGACCAACATCAGATTAGAGAAACTTAATAATTTTGATTACATTTTCATGCCAGAATGTGCTGGACTTCATCCCTATGAAACTGCTTATGAGATACTAACTTACTGTTTTGGGGCTTTTGATGGCCTTTTGCTTGTTTTTTAGGGGGTGAGTTTTTGTTTTGCTTTATTTCTGCTGCATACCAGAGGCAGCTACTTCTGTCCTATAGTGAATTGTGATGATAATTCACACTACTGACCATGAGATGTCTGCTTTTCAAATGTGTGTATGAGAGTATTGGGATCTAAGCAAAATTCTGGTTAATGATGAACATCCTTCCCTGGAAGGGAATATAGAACAAGGACCTGTGAATTCCTTCCACTGTGAGGCTGCTTAAGAATAAGTTTTCCCCTGGATACTTTTTAACATCACTTGACAACTCAGACTTCAGCAACACAAAACTCTGAACAAGGGTTCTTTGCTCTGTCATGTTGGTTGAACCAGTGTTGTTGGTGTCTTGATTAAAATAATTTCATAAGTGGAGGACAGTTGTTTGAAACTAAATCTACAGGTGTTTTTTAAGGAAAAAAGAAGGTGATTTGCAGCATTTGAATTCATGGCTCTCATGTGGAAGAAATATCCCCAGAAATGTGACCAAGTACAGGTGGCTGAAGTGAATGCCTTTGTTAAAATAGGCTGTTAAAGTGTCTCAGACCAGAAGCCACTCTCTTGGTTAGCAGAGACTTCTTCAATCATCCTAGGATATTTATGTTCAGGGTGCTTCTTTGTTTGGACTGAGACTATTGAGTCTTTAGGATGAAGATGACAGCTGTGTGTACCCACTGTTTAACATAACTTTGTTCAATAAATTTGAAAATTGTTGTCATCAAAGCATATATGTATGGGAAATCAAAGTCCCAGTGTGATGTGAAGTACCCAGAAATCTGAAAGCCAGAATGAACTAGGGATCATCTTTCTTAATACATGTTTGGGAGCTTCTGTAGAGTAGAAAACAGAGTACAGTCAGGAGTCAACCCTACCTCCCTTTCACTGACTTAAAAAAAAGTAGGCTGTTGAGGCTGCTGCTGTTTTCTTTGTATCACTAAGGCAATTTCCTTATTACTGCCTCCTTTCTATATTCCTCTTCCCCACACAGCCCAAGTTTTCTTATGACATTACTGTTGCATGCAATATCTGCATATTTTCCCAATGTGATCATTTGACTCTATTGAAGTCTGGGTTTTATTTCCAAGTTTTTATGAAAGACAATAAATACATTTTGAAAAAACTAACTAAATAAAATTTTACTTGTGATACACAGAACTGCAGTTCTATCCCTCACAATTTTATTTTGCTCTCTCCTTTGGGACGTGTTTCAAGATATTAACCATGTACCTGGGTTCCATATGTAGTAAAATAATCTGATCTATAGTGTCCACTGAACAGTGAGATTATAACTTTATCTACCTGCTTTAAACCAAGTACAAACAGAGCTAGTTTTGGTGATGACACTATTCACTGAGTGCACTGCTATCTTATTACAGAAAGACTAATGGTGCATAAGGGTCTCCTTGCTTGTTTTGATGTAGGTTTGTATAATACTTTGTTTTCTAACATTCCCATGTCTTTTATTCACCAATAAGTTATTACTAGGTTGCTGTAGACAAACAAAATCCTCATTCCTGGTTTGCAAAGGACAGTTTTAAAATTCTGCTTCTTTCCATATCTGTGTTTTATGCTTAACTTGCTTGAAATGGAAGGAAGTGTGAGACAAAAGGCTTGGATTATGTAGGAACAAACCTGAAAGCATATTGAGAGATGCAAAGAAAGAGAAACCAGATTGTCACTGAAGAAAAGGGTACTTTTGAACTTTGAAGTCTCCATGACAAACTGTAGGGTGTAGTTAGTACATTACAGTGGTCTGTGACTGCCATTCTTGTAGGAAACTGGGAAAAGGAGAGATGTGTAAAACTAACAAGTTGCCGGGTTTATTATACTAAATAAATATAACTGAGGGGAAAATAAAGCTAATTTCAGTATTAGCATGAGCATTTTTCATCAAAGTCTTCATAGAGTTATGTTCAGGTATCATATGCATATTACTATGCATATGTCTCTGCTAGGAGATGAAAGAGATCTTAGAGTGTCCTGCATGGGAGCTTGAAACAAGATCAATGTTTATGAGTTGGCATAAACTCATAAAGGTTTGAGGTTGTGGGGAAAAGGAGTTGATCAAGACTGATGTAATACAGCTTGCAAAAGCATTTTGCTCCTGACTTTACCCCTCCATGGAGGTAAATGAACTTTACCACAAAACCAGCTTTCCAAGGCTGGGGTCAAGCTGATGGCCAAAGGAAGCACTGGGAGCAGGACAGCCCCTAACTCCAGGTCTTGTTCTCCCCTGCCCTGGTTTGCACAGGCTGCACACAGATGGCAGCATCCCCCCTGGTGCTCCCACCAGCGAAAGCAGATGGCAATGGGCAGCTCTGCCTGCTCCCAGCCTGATGGACCTGCTGTCCACTTCACTGAAGCTCTCTGCCATCATTCTTCTTTTTCCTTTCACCTGCATAAAATCTGTTTGCTCATTTATCAAGGAGGTGTATTTTATCCTGCAGAGCTGGAAAATGACTGCATGCACTGCTGCAGTTCATGCAATTTGGGACATGGCTTTGCCAGCTACACCAGCTACTGCTCACTGCTAAAATGCCAGCTGACAGACATGCAGCCAGTTGTTTGGTGAATTTTGTGGTCTAGACCAGTTTTGTAACTTTTTTTTCCAAAATCTTTATAGAATAGCCTGTTTGACTGCCTTGTATGACAGGCAGCAACCCCTGCAGTTATGTTGATTAAGGGTGTAATCGTGATCTGGAAAAGAAGCCACCCCTTAAATCAGGGAAAGCAGCAGTGGAAGCTGGGGAAGATGTTTGCACATTCCACATTTCCATAATCACAGCATCTTTTTTAAAAATAAGCATCTTACCCTGTTTTATTATATCTCAGTATTGGATTTGCATTGTGCTTGGACTATATGTACCTTTTTTAAATATTGTATAGCTATGCTATGTCTGTGTGGTTGTAGCAATCCAACTTCACGGAGTATACAAGATGTGTACAAAAATAATAAAAAAACCCCACAATTTAAACAGAATGACTTAGGTGTAAAGCCCAGAATATTAAGTTGAAATAATAGCATAAAACTTTAATGCAAGAGCCTAAACAGGCGTGAATAAAGCTTAAAAAAAATCTTGTGATTATGCTCACATGGTCCTCAGGGTCATTTAGCTTCTCAGTCAGTGGATGCCAGAAGCTGGAGCCAGCTACTCTATGCACCAAAATGAGTTATGGCTCTTTAACCTGGTTGGATATCTGAATCTGGACAGATGCAAGACTAGACTTAAGGAAACATTTAGTAGTCCTGCATATGATATTCTCATGTGGATCTATTTCAAAATGAATGAGTATTGCATTGGGTGTATAATTCATGTTAGGTACATCATGCATTTGATTTTTTTTTTTAATGTATGCTTTAGAAACTTGGTTTCCTACGCAAGTGTGGCCACCTTGTGGATTCTTCATAAGAAAATTATATCCTATATTATAAAAAAGTAGCTAGGAAAATTTTAATAATTAAAAACTTCTGTTGTGTTGTTAGTCCTGGTTAATAGCTTTCAGTCATCACTTTTTACTTGTTAGAAATTAATTATTCTTAGTAAATGTTAGTAGTTAATGATTGTTAGTAAATGTAAGCAGCAGTACTACTTCTACTAGGTCTGTTAAAGATATGCATTCCGCTATAAAGTTACCATTTTTCATGTAAAGTTTACTGAAATTGGTAAAGTTTAGCGGTGAAGGAGGAGAAAATAATAATTTCAGTCACACTGTATGTCTCTCTTGGAATTTTGGTTCTTTAACATCTCCTTCACTTCTTACAAATGAATTTCTGGGAAAGAATACACTGAAGATGATTGAGCTGACCTTATTTGCCTGCTGGATGTCCACCCAGCTGGTCTCTCCCTTGCTTTTTTCAACAGGAAATGAAGAAAATAAGACAAATCTAGTGGGTCCAGATAAGGACAGGGATATCTGTTACCATCATGGGTCAAAACAGACCAGTAGCATGCCCCACTGATGGCATCTTGCCGTGTAAATCCAGTAAAGGAGGCAGATGAGGCAAAGCAGGATATTGCCTTTCAAGTATTAGCCTGCTTGCTAGGCCTGCTCTGTTGCAACTTTTAATTCTATACTAAGAGCATCACCAGCATGTGTGAAACTACTTGGCCTGGCTAATGGAGCCTCAAGTGGCTCAGACTGTGCAGCCAGAACAGGTTTCTCATGGTGTGAGAGACTCCCTGAGCTGTCAGACCTTTGGACACCTGCAGTCAAGATAATTAGAAGCTTCAGGATCTCTGGCACTGCTACAGGTTAAGTAATGGGGATGTGCAAAGTGCCTCCTCATGGCTAGCTATTCCAACTTTGGATATGTTGGTACTTGAAGATTTTTTTGCTGTTTTACCAGAGAGTTTGTCAGTGGCTCCTTTTCTGACCATAAAAGTGAGTATTCCTCAAGCTACTCTGAAGTGGCTGCCAAAATAGAGTAGTGGAGGCAAAAAAGTTGGAAGTGACTTGAAATTATAATAAAGCCTGTTCCAAAAGGTATTGGACAAGGTCATGTATGTGTCATGTATGTTATTCCCTTGTGTCATTACTTGTCTCAAGGTTGCACAACAGCAATGGGCAGTTATCATGTGACACTGTAGTAATGGAGAACTGTGTCTTGCTAAGGCCAGACAGATACAAAGCCACTCATCAGCAACTCAAAGGGAATGCTACAGTAGGGATACACTGGGAAAAGGCATTCAAGCTTTAAAAAAAAGAAAAAATTACAGTGTATTGTAAATTGAAAAAAAAAACCCAACCCCAACATTTTTTTCTTCATTCTTTCATTTTATGATTATAATGCAATATGGTGTTGTAAGCCATATATTTTTACTTCTGTTTCTTCCTCTTACTTCTGTATGCTCTGCTCTAATTAGTTTAGATTCTTATTCATTTTAAAAACAGTCATGGTTCAGAGGCATTTCTGTAACTTCAAAACTACTTTTTTTTCATTTTTAAATCAAAAGAACTTTTTTCCTACCTTTCACATATGAGCCCATCAGCCATAACTGCTACATATTGTATACAACTCCCCTAGAGGATCATTTTACGTATTTTTGGATGCCCAAGATTCTTCATGTTTGCTGACATGCTAAAAGGTTTTTCACTGATTAGCTTTTTAATAGATTTTTATACATTATTATACTTCCTATAGCCTTTTATTGGTTTTGCTTCCTGAATTCTCTTTGGCTGAATAAAATTATTTCTTTTTCCTTCTTTTGACATTTAGTTAACTCATCAAATATAAATCAGGTTTACACATTTTCCTTGAGCCTTGGTTACAAGGAAAAGCTCAAGATGCAATATGATGGCTTAGAGAGCATATCTGTAAGTTGTTTTCACAGTAGAAAGAGCTTATGTATCAGACTGA
Source organism: Peucedramus taeniatus (assembly GCA_013400575.1). Taxonomy (NCBI): domain Eukaryota; kingdom Metazoa; phylum Chordata; class Aves; order Passeriformes; family Fringillidae; genus Peucedramus; species Peucedramus taeniatus. Next base: position 99,344 of record WBNO01011766.1, read on the forward strand.
CAGTATATAAATGACAATATTCCATGGAAAAGCCCCTTTCTTAGGACTTCTTGACTTTCAATGAGAACTTTATTAAGAAAATAAAAAATCTTTTTTTTTAAATTTTTGATGCATTTATGCTCTATACCAAATGATTTTTGAAAAAGATTGAAAAGTTAACCTTACAGTCATGCCTATACCCAGATCCTGCTGAATCAAGCAGATACCATTTAAATAGATTAACTGAATTTGAACCTATATAATTTTAAGTAGAAAAATCATGAAGGGGTTTCTTCTTAATCAGTACTTTCTTCTGATAGATCAGTGGTCTGAGATGTGAGGTGCTTAACAAATATGCAAACATCATTAATACCAAGAGAGTTTTCTGGTACGTTTTGACCTTCCAGAAAGTTTGTTATAAGCACAAGTGCCAAGCAGCCAGCAGTGTTAGGAAGAACATTTGAAGAACAGTGTGAGATTTTATTGTAAACAATATTGCAATCTGCTTCATGAACAATCTACCGTTTGTCTCTGTGTTTTTGTTCCCAGGGTTCAATACTGTGGGAGTGTTTTTTGTTGCTTTGTTCATTGTACTTTAACACTATGCCAAGTTTTCTGTCGTAGTAGTAGTGAAGTGTTTCTAATGACTTACCATGGTTTTAACTATGGCATTATTATCTTTTGTTTAGGAGGCTTTGGAGTTTTGTGTCCAGCACTGGGTACTTGGGGCTTTATTCTTCTCTCTAGAGCACTATGTCAGGAGCATAAAGATATTGTCAATTAAGTGGAAAAAAACTGCTGAGGCAGGACATGTGCTAGCACAATGTGTTTGAAATCACTTTTTTTTTCAGGGGAGGAGGCAAGAGGAGTATTATCCCTCCCACCTTTGAATTGCATGACTTTAAAGGGAGGCAGATCAAGTGCTTTGAGGAGGAATCTCTAGAGGTTACTCAGTAACATCAGTAGCAGTATGAGAGATCCTGTAAGGTTCAGGAAATGCTTTGAAAACAGCTGGAGATAAGGTAAGTATCAGGTGAAGAATGAGTGCCTGCAGTGTTTTTGTTTTTTCTTAGACTGATGGCCCCAGCTGGAGCTAAATGGGCTAAATAGATGAATACAGTGACAGTGTTTTGGGGAAACCTGTGTTTCCCCAAAAGAAGTAAGGACAATTATGAGAGGGTGGGGGATGATGATTCTCCTCATTTGTTAGAGCATACTTTGTCTAGTGCGGGTTGTTTGGAATACAAATTTTTGATGAAAATTATCCACTGAAGTTGTTCTTCAATAGAATTTTCTCAGAAACATCATTAAAATAATCCCTGAAACTCTGCCTCAGAGCACTTAACTCTGAGATTCTGCTGCTTGTGTAACTCCTATGTAGAAGGCTTGTGTAAGTATTTCAATTTTGTGGAAGATGACTAAGATACAGTGAAACGACTTGTCTGAAGTCATTGAAGAGGTTTGTAGCACTTTGAAAGAATTAGAGAATTTAAGGTGTAGAGAGTCCAAGACTAGTTGGCACTCTGTTAGGCTTGTGCTGCACGTTGCTAGTAGTCTGTAATTCAGATGCTGGCTAAAGCTGGCTTCTGGGAATGAGTCCTGATTAAAACAAAGATGGCCAATTTAGTCTCAGGCAAAACAGGAACTGCAATCAATAGAGTTAGACCTTTAGATGATGCTTCCTGAAAAGGCAAGCATTGTGGAAAATACACTCCCAAACCTGAAGTTAATTTAAAGGGGAGATTTCAAACAAATAGGATCTCATTTAGAAAAGTCAGGTGGCAATTTCTAAGATATTATCCAGAAGAACTGATCTTAGAGGATGCATTTAAATGTATAGAAGTGTAAAAATGTCCAAACTTGCTTTTTATGCCAGTCATGAGAGAAGTCTTTTGCTCAAAATTTTAGGTGTGTAATCTTTCCTCCAGAAGTACATGCTTTTTGGGTGTAAGGCAAATATCAGCCTGGGAACAAAGTAGTTTTCTATAAAATTGTCAATGGTGAATAAAATGTATCTAATTTATATAAACTGCTTAAATTCCTGTCCACTAAAATGTGGCTGAAGCCGGAACATCAATCAAATTGCATCTCAGGTGTACTTGTGCCACTTTGGATTCTTTTACAGTAGAATTGATCAGTGGAAAACAGCATGACAATAATAAGGGTCTCAGTCAGACTGTGAAGTCAAATGTTGATCCTTATTTATCATTGTTAAATAACAGAATGGAAGCAGTGAAGCACAAATTCTCAGCAGAATACTTTTTTTTGACAGCTGAAAAGAAAGATGCCTGTGCCATTAGAAATTGATGCTGCAGTCCCTAGAAACTTGATGGGTTTTTTTGTGAAAAACAGAAAAGGGAAAAAAAAAAGATTACTCTGGCTTGGAATCCCAGGTGTTGTGATCGTATGATCAAAATGATGCTCTCTGTAATTACAAAACTGGGATTGAAACAGCAGTGAGATGACATTGTCATTTTTTTGTCTCAGTACTCTCTACCTTTGTCTCACCTGGGTGCTCCTACATACCTTTGGATATAGCTGTCTTCACAAACATTTCGGCTGTGAGGAAAGATTGGGTGGAAAGGAGCAAAGGTGGAATGAGGCATGGCTTGTCAAGCTGTTGATGTTGTGCTTAAGTGAATACTCTTGTGTTGTAATATTTCTACAGTCCTGCTCTCTTAATTTTTTTGTTTAACGACCTGGCCACAATATGATGTCATTCCCATGCAGGCAATGGACTTGAATTTATTCCTGAGGGCAAAGATTATTGCATAGTAATGATGTGGCAGAGATGCATGCCCAGCCCTTAGTGCCATGACATGCTTCTATATTCTGCAGTTCTGACGTAGTTTATTTGCTTTGATAATTTAACCATTCCTTAATACTTGAATCTTGACTGTTGCCTATGATTAATAAAGGAAGGGGCAGTGGTAACTGTGGAAGAGAAGCAGAGACAGTAAAACCCTTGTTCATTCGTTGGATTCTTTCTCTGGAGCTGTTGTGAGAAAGTTTTTCTTGGGAGTTTTGGATGATTGAACAATAGAAGCTAATGTGGAGGGAGGGAGGGAGGAGAGTGAGGAGAGTGAGGAGTGAGTCATTGTGTGTACTGTTAAATTAGAGTGGAAACTCTCAGGAAGGAGGATTTTTAAGTTGTTCCCTCCAACTTTCTTTTTAGTTTCCCTGTAAAAGTGTTATGCTATTTCCTTACTAATCGGACTAGGTCATATCCCAGGTTATCAACTTTACATAAGCTTTGTTTTTGTCACCAACATTCGTGTGTCCCAAGTTCTTCTAGCTAGTTAAATGTTTAATGAACTGTGTTTCATCAGTTTAATGATATTTAGGTTCCACTATTACAGTTTTGCAATCATCTCATCAAGACATCCTGGACTAAGTAAACTTGAGACTCAGACTTTGTGTCAGCATCCAAAAAGCAGTCAGTCTTTATATTATACCCCATTTTCCTACTATGCAAGATCAGTTTCTGTTTTCCCTATTAAGATTAAACTGATTTATACTATTTGGATAGAAAGTAAGCAATTTCTCAAGTAATTAATTTGTTTCCAGTATTCATATTCTCCTTTGTTTGCTCAGAGGTCAAAAGAGGGCTGTGAAGAGCTGTGCCTTTAAAGCAGCTTTCATTAGAGCTAATTAGGGTATGTTATTGTCTTGTACAGAGGCTTTTGAGTACAAGTCAACTGTAATCCAGGCATTGCATGAAGTTCAATTGTGTCAGGTTTGCTGTCTTAGGGTAACAATTGGCACATAAAAAAATATAGTAAATACTCTTTCCTGTTGCATATAGTTTTCTTTTAAGCACCTATAGTAGACATTATAAAATGCAGGTTAACTGTCCATGTGTATTTTCCTGCCCCTTTCATTTTCTCTTTGCGTGTGACAAATGAATACTACTTCCATGATTTTTTCTTCCAAGGCTACACTAGGATTCTTTCAGTCTTTGTTAGAAACCAACAGGGGAGTGTTTCAGTCCCAAGCAAAGCACTTGGGCTCATAGTTTTGGAAGAGGAAAAACAGATTTAAAGATGCTTCCCATAAGCTTGCCTGCTGCCATTTTCCATGGCAATTCATTAGCTGCTAGGAAAATGTAAATGGGCCCCTTGGTGCTATTATTCTGACAGCCTTATGCTGGAATTTTGTCTTAAAAGTGCTACACAATGCAAAGTTATCTTACATGGATGTTGTTTGGCATATTTTAAGGCTTTGTGTTTGCTTTCTATGTTAATAATACTTGTAGAAAAATAGCAGAGAAAAAGGACATTTGTCACATCTTTGGCAAACACTTTCCTCCATTTTCTTTGTTCTAGATAGCAAGCTGAAAAGCTTGTTTTGTTACATTGGCTTATAATGTTCACTCAGTCATTGTTATTTAATAAATTCACCTCTAGATGAGTAGTTTTGTATGTAACTGGATTTTTAAGCTCGTAAAAGAATATTTTTGGTGGTTGCAAAACTATGGACCAGTAATACAGTACATGCAAGTTTTACTACTGTGTAAACAGAAGAGCTTTGAAGTAAGACTGTTTCTACAAGACTGTTTTTAATGAGGGAAACGATTTAGGTTTTTGGGTTATTTTTCCAAATCAAGGATCTCTTACCTGTTCCACTACTTTATCTTCCTTTTTTAAGGTAGATCAAAGGAAATGTGATTATGTGTGTATTTCAGTCACCTTAAAGAGTTAGTTCATCTCCTGGTCCTTTTTTTTTTCCTTTTTTAAGGTAGACTTCTAATGCAGGTATAATTGTGTTAGCAGTCTTCTTCATGCTATAGCTCAGTTTGGGACTCACAGACATGTTTTCAAAGCCAAAACTTCTTTCTCTTCTTCTTTTTGCACAATTGAACAAAAAAAATAGTATCTTCTCGTTAATGAAAAGTGTTAGAACTGTATGTCACAGTGTGACTGTAGAATGTTGTGAAGCTGTCACTGGGGCAGTCCATGGGTCATGCTGCGTTTGTTTATTTTTAAATTCTCTTTTCTTTTGAGTACGCTTGACTTTGGTCTCTTTTTTTTAACAAGATTCAGGCACTGGACTCTTTCAAGCCAAGCCAGGAAAGTAGTTCCCAATGGGAATATTTGTGTTCTGTTTAAATCTACTCACCCAGAACACAGTAAGCGGGTCACTTCTAATCCAATATGTTTTTCAGAGAGCTGTAATATGTAAATGTTTTTCATAGGAGGCTCGTACCAGTGCTCCAACATTGTCTCAAAAAGAAACAAACAAACTCAAAATTATAAAAAACGCAAAAATGCATACAAGTGCATATAATATTTTTAAATGCATGAACATTTGTTATATAAGGGAGAAGTATTGAAGTGTGCCATTCTTAAACAACTCTCATACCTTGTTGCTGAGGTTGTATTTAAGGAGAAATCACTCACCTAGGTTGCTTAGCTGATGTGTTTCCTTCCTGCCAAGTACTTCTGCAACACCTGAATCATAAACTGTTAATTCAGTATGGCCTTCCTGTTAATATTTGATTTTATCAGGAGAAAGTTTTGCTAATTTGGAGGGTATCCCAAAGAGAGAAAAAGAGCACTGATTTTTATTTTTTGTTCCTCACCTTTTCTACTTTTCTACCCGTACCCTTCACTGTTGCTGTTTGCTGTCTGTGACACACGAAGATTTCATCAGGTTAAATGATATTGCTATACTTTGAAGCACTGTGGGGATTTTTCTTCTTGATTTCCAGAATAACCTTTCAGACCCTTAGGAGTGGCAGTCAGTCATCAGGCGTGCAGGAGATGGTGCTGCACCAGGCGAGGGAAGGGAGGTGGGCAGCAGGCTGGGTGTCCCAGGGGTGCTGGGCACCAGCTTTATGAGGAGGCCTGGAAGAATGTGAGTGGGGCAAGGTTGGCTTCTGGGCAAGTGGAGAGCAATGATGCTGGAACAGCATCAAAGCAGCTGCTAATGTTGCAGGGAGCTAAAGGCCCTGGCCTCCATATGTAGTCAGATACAAAGCATTTTAATGAGAGTCATAAAAAATATGAGCCCTGAGAGATCTGAATTTACTTTTACATGCATCTGGGTATTTCTTCAGAATTGGTATTCAGAATTGGTAGGTATGGGTATAATCCCAATTCTTCTCTCCACTGACTTGGACCACTGTCATGGTTTCTGCTTGGTCCAGCTGAACAGAAAGCCAAGTCTTGATATTAACACCCTACCTTTTTCTTTGTACAAATCTAGAATAGGTGAAGTTAGAAGTGTACAGGGAAGTGAATTGAAGCATACAGTTACAGTATACCCTGGTCCCCTAAGGATTGAGATAATTGGACAACTTTTCCCCAAGAACTGAGGATTTTAGTGTTTATTTCTGTGCTGCTGTAAGGATATTTGCCTGGGGGTCCTTGAGGGCAGTCATCTGTATATGTAACCTGCCTCCTAGGAATTGCACTTAAGGATACTATTCAGTGCATGTCACGAAAAATTTTCAGTGCACCTCCAGTTAACAACACCTTGCAGAGGACACTTGGCAGAAGAAAGAACAGTGTTTCCTGCAGCATCCAGTTACTCAGTGTGTCAGGATAGAGTTGGTGGTGATGATAGTGAAAAGAAACAACTTGCAGTTTTTTCTTTTGGGGTTGTTGCAGTACAGGCTGTTTTGCACTGGGGAATTGGGGATTTGTAAGAGTGGCAGTGATATGAGTGATATGATTACTGGGTACCAAGTGATTGTATTATTGCTGGGCACTGATGTGAAATATGAAGCAGTCTCAAGAGCACTCTAGAAGTAAATATAAAGCAGGTCATTCTAGGAATATTTTAATGTGGTAATACCATTGAGTTTTCTCCTGCTGGTGCTGTTTTGGGGAAGGGATCAAGGAGACTGTTTCTCAGCATCCTAGATGTTTTGAACAGAATTTACCTGCTGTGAAGCCAAATATTCAATATATGCCATAATGATCCTTTAATTTGAGTGTGATGACTGTGTAATGCTGACAGTAGCTTAAGTAGGTAACCCAAAGGAACCTCTGGAAAGATTTCATCATGATTAACTCATTTTTCATTAACTGTGGTATAGAATTAATGTGAATTGAGAATTACATTGCAATTTACCAAACACAAGATGGAAAAGATCTAGTAAGCCATCTGACAAGGAATATCTATCACTGCATGAGAATTAAAATCAGCAAAGCAACTGACATAACTTGTTATAGCTGCTGACCTAATGTTCCTTCAAGCTCCTCTGAAGCATGATAATCTAGTGCAAACATAAGTGTGTGTGGTTCTGCATTATGTATAGTTTTAAATCACCCCTCCCACATTTTAAAAATACTTGCATTGTTAACTCATTAGCAGTAAAGTTTTGAACGCTGTTTGCCATGGCAGCTGTTTGGCAGCTGGCTCTATAGCAGGGATGAAACAGCTGGCTTCTGGCAGGTTGGCAGCAGGTCCTGGCAAAGAAAATGAGCTAAAAAGGGGCAATGTCCATGTCAGCTCAGAGAATCCCACGTGCTAAACCCTCATAGCTGTGCAGTAGTTAACACTTGGTTTCTGTCAGCTGAAGGAGTGAAAAATGCAGGTTAATTTTTTAGAAACAGGCAAAGACCCAAAGTTGATTTGATTTTGGGCATGTAACAGTTGGAAGCAGCTGCTCTGCTGTGATTTAAGATTTTTATGTTCAGTTTAGTTTCACTGTTTTGCCCTTTGGACTTGGTTATATCTAGCACATTGTCATGTCTTTGGACTCAGACACCCAGCACATCAGGCTAAAAGACTGCTCTCCCATCCATGCTTGCAGTCTTCCATACACTGTAGCTTTGATCACTTCTTGAGGCCCCATTTGAAGTGGATATGATTACCAGTGTTTAATAATAATCAAGTTTTGTGGTGCTGGAGTATATTTTTCTCATTCTTGTGCTACTTTTTGTTTGCTATTTCTGAATATTCTTTCACTGAAAGCAGGAGGATCTTTTTATAACCTTGAACATACTTTCGAGGCCCATGTATGTGAGGACATCATTACCAGCCAAAAATAAAATAAAATTTTAATGAGTGTGCAAACAGACTGCAAGCTTAAGCATCTGATGGGATACAGTGTGAAAAAAAAGCCTCAGGCAGCTTACAGAAGGGATGTGTACATGCTCCCAAGTTTCAATTAAACCCTGTTTCAGATTTTGCAGTGATTTTCATTTGAATGTGTGATTTCACTTGAGTCTGAAAGTGATATAAATCTGAAAATAGGCATGTCATCTTTTAGTTTGAACAGTCTTGAATGTTTTGTGTAAGAAAATGCCGTAGGGTTTCACACACTTATTATCCTGTTCAGGTAATGAGAAAGAGTAGGAAAAATCAGCAGGCCAGAGATAATTTCTAAGAGCACAAAGTGACTACCAAAGTTTTTTATTTCCTGAATAGACATGAAAGCTAAGAAGCTGGGCTTGGGATACTTTAACAAAAATGATTACTAGATTTTGAAAGGGAGAGAAATCAAAGCCACGTTCCAGTGAAGATACGTCCATTTTTCAGCCATCCTACAGAAAAAGGGTTTTTTTCCTGGGAAAAGACTTTGATTGTGATGCTTGTACCCGAAATGGGAGAGGGGTGGTAGTGTTAGGCTGTAGTGAATTGTACTGAAAAGGAAGAATCTGTCTGACATTTTTCTAAATTGTATTTGTATATTGGTCTTGGCATAATTTCCTTTTGTTCCATTGAACAAAGAATAAAAGTATTATTCACGCAAATAAAATTTCTTTGCTACTCTGTCATGATCCTCCATCTTTTTCACAATTGAAAATTTTCACTGGTGGAAAGCAGTGCCGCAGAAAAGGACCTGGGTGTCTGGGTTGATGGCAAGTTGAACATGAGCCCTGGCAGCCAGGAAAGCCAACCCTGTCCTGGGGGCAACAGGGACAGCATCACCAAGCAAGGGAGGAGATTGTCCTGCTCTGCTCTGCACCCTCACCTTGAATGCTGGGGGCAGTTTTGGGTGCCACAATATAAAAAAGATATTGAACTATTGGAGAGCATCCAAAGGAGGTCAACAAAGATGGTGAAGGGCCTTGAGGGGAAGCCATATGGGCTGAGGTCACTTGGTCTGTTCAGCCTGGAGAAGAGGAGGCTGAGGGGAGACCTCATTGCGGTTGCAGCTTCCTCATGAGGGGAAGTGCAGGGACAGACACTGATCTCTTCTCTGTGGTGATCAGTGACAGGATCCAAGGGAATGGCTTGGACTTGTGTCAAGGGGAATTTAGGTTGGACATTAGGAAAAGGTTCTTCACCTAGAGGGCACTGGAACAGTTTCCCCAGGGAAGTGGTCACAGCACCAAACTTGACAGAGTTCAAGAAGTGTTTGGATAATACTCTCAGGCACAGGGTGTGATTCTTGGGGATGTGGCTGTACAGAGCCAGGAGTTGGACTTGATGATCCTTGAGGATCCCCTCCAATTCGGCATATTCTGTGATTCAGTGATGGTGTTAGGGATACAGTATGGATGCTTAATATAATATTTAGCTTGGATTAGATTTAATTAGAATAATCCATTGGAAATTTATTTTCCACAAAATTCTCCTAAAAAAAGGGCACCTTTCAGAAGCAAGCCTTCCACAGAAGGGATAAAAGTACTTAGGAATAAGATCATTTGTTCAGTTTTGGTAGGAAGCTTCAAGCCCAAGACTAAGTTTCTTGGCTCAGCCCTTGTCTTCTTATTCTCCCAGGCCACTTGCTCATTGTCATCTCTAGTGGGAGTCAAACAGTAATGGGAGCCAGGACGTCCAGCACAGGGAATTCTTGAAACAGTGACCTGCAAGATGCCTCTGTGGGAGGGCTTTCCTGGAACTGCAGTCACTAGAGACCTCAGGATTCATGATGTGGAGGCAGTCCAGATGGCAAGACTGCCTGGAGACACTGCAGGCTTTGTTCCCTTTCAGGTCACCAGCCAAACTGGCAGGAAACCTGGCAGGCTTTTGATAGGACCTGCCCCTCTTGCAGCCAAGTTATATATTGATCATTGCCTCGTTGTCTGTTCTGGTGTTTTGTTGTGTTTTGACCAGGAAATCTATTTTGGGACCTGAAATCCTTTCCAAAAAAGAGGTTCCTTTATCTATGGAAGTTTCCACAAAATTTCACATTTTTTGTGAATTGGCATTGTACCCCAAACCCTACCAGACTCCTTTTTATCCTGTTCCTGAAATGGATATCTAAATGACCATCAGCTACAGTTCTCGATAGGGAAAGGCCAGTTTTAAAAACTCTCTTTTGATCTATCTGGATATTAGGCTGAAAGTAATCTCTGGGTCTGGTGCTATCTGTACAGATGTGTCTGTCTGATGTCAAAATACTGACTTTTCCTGGTCATACTTCTTTCTTATGCTACCTTAAATTTTCATATGAAAACTAGACCTCAATTTTCTTAATTTAACTTTCATATCTACTTTTCCCTCCCACTTCTATGTATTCATAGTGTTACACACACAGACTCAGACTTTTTTTTCCTAAGACTTAACACTACTTTTACTTGAAGTTAGAGGTCAGACGTCTCGTCATATAAACAATCTCCAAGACATGAATTTCAGGAAAGCCATAGACTTGGGGTTTTTTATTTGTTTGTTTTCATGAGTGCTAATGAATTAGTTTTAAAGCTGATATAGTAGTCCAGCAACTTTGGGATTTGCCCAAATATCAGAGTGCCAGGGACTGATACTTTGCTTTTGTGAAATTGTCTTTATAGAGGTGGCTTCTAGCCCAAAAGCAAACCATATCTGATGCTTAGTGGTACTGTGATGGGTTGCCAGAATGGATGTTGGAAATGGATTTTGTTGATTGCCAGGGGGAAAAAGCACCCAACTGACATTTAACTAAAACTTGTGCTGCTACAAAAAATCATGATTGGCAACGTGTTTTAAACAAACTCCAGGAAGATGACATCGGTGATCAATATTTCACAATGAAAATGCTTGTTTCCATGAGCAAGTCCTTGCTATGCCAGAAAGATTAACATTAAGACATCATAATTAGAGTTTGTTTTGGCAGCTGTATTTAAATCCATTCTTACTTCCTTCTTAATCTTTACCTTATGTATACTTTCTAATGCGGAATCAGGATTCTGGTTTTTTTTTTTTTTTTTTTTTTGTTACTGTATTTATAGAGAATGTCTATACATTGTTTCTATCTTGATTTTCATATTCCCATTAAATAATTTCTTGCTTTCTTTTAGACCACATACAGGTCTTACCAGGATCAAGAATCACTTTCTTGTCAACATAACCAGCAAAGATTTGAGTGTACAGTTTCATAAACTAGTTTATAAACTTGTTTCTAATTGGGCAGATGAATATTGCTGTTTCGCTTTGTAATATATATTTTTAGGTTTTTTCAGTGGTTTGCTTGTGTGCATCCTGAAATCTCTGCAGTGCTTCTTTAACTGTAACTGAGCATATTCCTCTTGGATTTATTTTTTACTTGCAATTTTCTGAGCAGCATAGTGGCATGAAAGAGCTTGTGCTGCAGATTTTCCTATCAGACTTAAAGAAAAACATGTGACATGTGCCTTGGAAAACTGACCAAATGCTGTAAAATCCCTCTGTGCTGTTTCTATTCATATCTGTATTGCCCTTGAGCTCAGGAGAACATCCTTGTATGAGACCACCTGCCAACAGTTTGAGTTTGCTAAGACAGTTTTTGGTGGTCTTGGGAATGCTGAAGTAACCTTCAGAGCACCCTGCCAGAAATACTTAAACCTAGTGCAGCAGCTCTTACTGATTTGGCATGTGTCAGGCTTTGAAGAGCAAAAGCACACTCCAAGTCTCTGTTCCATCTTCCTTCTTGTGGTACCTGTATTTCAGATTTTAGCAGCATCAGTCTCCCTCTATCCTAGGTATGGATTTCCTCTACCAGACTTTGCTGGTGCTATTTCATTTGCCAGATTTGCCTGGTGCACAGGATCCCAGAACTGAAGAAAGGCTATGACTTAGGGCAGATACCAGAAGGCAAAATACTTTAGGCATCTCACAGCTACCATCACTGATCACCACAGGGTCCAGGGCACACATTTTGATTTTAATGGTAAAATGAAGACTTCGGTCTTCCTCTTGAGATTATAACATCGTTAGGAACATATTTTCTATCATTTAACATAATCATGTCTATCTCCCTCACTGAGACAATGTTGCTGGTCAGGAAAGATGATGGAAAAGGACTTGAGGAAAAAAGGACTAAATGCCACTGCAAGATGACATCCAGACTGTAACCAAGCCAGTTCCTCATCACCCTCTCTTGCATCCCGGGTCTAAAACAATTTTAGGTGTCATTTGCAGAGACTCACATCGTCTGGAAAGGTGATTTCACAATGTGTTTCACCTTGGTATGCTTGGTACAGGTGGCTGTCACCTGTACCAAGCGTACCAAGTGGAAGATTGTAACTGCTGTGAATACACATAATCTGTTCCATGAAGTGTCAAGGTTGTGCCCTGTATAGATCTGGAGACCAAATTGTTCATCTAACCCCACAGATCTCTATGTTCTCAGACCAAGGTGAGTAGGTTCTCCATCTCAGGAACCTTTATCTACCTACTTAGATACCAGTTTCCTAATCCAAGTTCTTTCCCCATAACCTTTTGTCCTTCTATACTGTGTTAGATCTCAGCACCCTGATCGTAACATAACTTTTAATTTTACATAGTCCTAATGACAGTGTCTGTGCTTGCTAAGCTTGCATAATATATTAGGAGTGGAACTGTCTTCAGTAAGACATTTGAGAAACCTTGTCCTGGGTCTAACACCCACTAGTCAGTAGAAACATTTTTGTGACACTTTACTTGACATTGATTAAGGCTTTTAGTAATTATGTTTTAAAACTAAATGTCTATTTAAAAATTCAACAAGCCACAAGGTTTTGTTGTAGGAGTTGCTGTTTGTTTTACCAAAAAGTTAAATGTTTTCACTTTAAGACCAATTATCTAATATAATTTGTACACTGCACAGCTGGTGTCCTGGTGATATCTCTGTCCTTTTGATTACACAGCCTGACCTTGCTCCCCTCACAACCCCAGATCTCTCATTATATCTGTGGGAATTTCACACTAGAGACTGAACACAATAAGGCCATTCTTGAATATACATTCCATTGTAATTCTTTGGCTGTAAAAAGATTTTGGTTTAAAAAACAAGGAAATAAATAAGAAAGTGTTTTTGTAAGAGCAAATAGTGAGGATTAATTTGATCTGTAAAACAACTTCTCAAGATTTTATATGTAAAGCAGGCTGTACCTAATCCCCTCAGCAGTACATGTTAGCATTCTTGCCTTATGTTTGCTGCTATGACTTACCGGATTTAATATAATCCTGACTCCAGTCTACTGTACATAACAATTCCAGGCATGCTTTCCAAGGTAATATACCCTAAATGAAATAATTACCCATGTATTTTCAGTATGTGACCTTTTCTTTAAAATTTTTGCTGTTATTGCATATTCTAATAATAAAATAGTCTTACACAAAACAAACTAAAAATAACTCCTTCACTTTTACAAAATGGCATCCTAGAAAGTCTGAGTTTAATGATCTGAGGTGGAGAATCTTTTCCCAATACATGGACCCACTATAGACAGGATTACTCAAAAGTCTTTTCTTTCCTGAAGGTCTCTTTCTAGTCTTTGCAGACACATCTCTTTCTCTTTATTGGCCTGATCCCACAGTTCTGATGAAGTGTATTGAAAACAAGTTTTCACTCACATGCTTTCTTCTCCTTTATTCTCAGAATTTTGCACATCTTTCTTTCCTTCTTAGATCTCTCCCTAGGCTCTCTGGGCACCATTCATGATTCTTATCAAGGGTTGTTAACAATCTCCTAGTCAGATAGAAAATTCTCTCTCTGACATGGTTGCCTTGTCCTTTAGGTTATGAACATTTCTTTTGTTCATGTGGTAATGACTTCTATTCCATCAGATAAAACATTCCTTGTCAACACTGTAAACAACAATAATTCATGAAAGCAAATTAATTTATGCAGATTTAAGGATATTGGCAATGTCAGACCCGAGGTGAAAAGAAATTAAATGCAAATGTACTGGTTTTCATGGTGGTTTGTGTTTTTCTCCCAGTCTTTGTGAATTGAAGGGAGCTAAGCATGTGAGAAATAAGCAGGGGATGCTGAATGAAAGTGTTGTTTCCGGAAGGAGGGGCTTCAGCTCTTACCTTTAAGAACATACAAAGCAGGCTGAGGACACTTGAAGGGCAGAGCTGGAAGTGTCAAATAAACTGAAGCAGTATTGCTCCTGTTACCAGCTGGAGTCATGCCTGGGTCTTTCTGTACAAAACAGAATATAGCAAATAATCTCAACTCTATGTTTTAAAATATTTTAATTCTTACAGTAATGGGTAAAACTTACCTAGTATTTTAGATTTGTGGCAAATAAGTGATTGTGTTAATCCACCATCAGGGCTGTTTGTATATTTTAGAGGAACAGATCATATGTTGGACTCATAAAATTACTTTTGAAATAGGAAATGATTTTTAATTAATTTTAAAATAACAAAAAATAAAGCTAGAAAATCAAGCTACACAATTTACAGGTGTTTTCTTTGATTTCATGCATAAGGGATTTTGCTTAAGAACACTTGGGTGTTTAACAAACCTGTGTGTTTTCAGAAAATTAAAGCTTCTCCAAAGCTCTTCAAATTGTTCAGATATTCAAAGATACTTTTGAAGCTGATTGGAACCCCACTTTTTCTGTAAATGTATGGGTAGTGTCCATGTGGTTATGATTTTCATGTTTTGTTCCAAGGTTATTGTGGAGTGAGATATTCTCACTGATGACATTTCTCATATTACTGCAAGTGTTCATACCTGCACCAGGAGAAGCTGTACTCAGTTCACAGCAGTCTTCTCTATGCAGAAATAAATGACTTTTTATTGGTCTGTGTTCTTCTTTTGTGGTCAAACAGATTAAAGGACTTGAAGATGAATTCATCTGGTTCCTCATCCTTATGCATGGTTGTTCATATGTCTCAGGTGATTTTTTTATACAGCCTTTGCAGTCTGAAACATGAGGGACAGGATGGGCTGGCCACTGGGCCGGCTGCTCCATCCCTGGGTGGAGCCAGAGCCCCTATGTGCAGAACCAGAGGGGAGGTTGTGGTGCTGTACTTAGGGCAGAGGTGTAATACTCTCTGATGGGGCTCTGAATGGAGTGGGTTGCAACACTATGTCATACTTTAAAGTCCATCAGTTTGGGAGTTCAGCTGAAGCTCTGGCAGCATGACAACAAAACTGATCCTTCCTTGCTCTTCGGAGGCTGCAGATACTCGACTGCGTGTGCCAGTGCTGCTGTCAGGCAAGGCAGAGGGACTGTAGAGGAACAACACCCACTAAAATCCCCACATCAGTAAAATTCCTTTAAACATCTGCGTTGTTTCTTAAGGATAGAAGCAAAAAAATTCATCATAAATTCTGTGGAAGACACATGAAGAGAGGTGTAAGTTTCAGAGAAGGGGTGAGAAAGATTATATCACCAAAAGTTTCAAGCCCAGTATGCTGTTCCTGTTGATCACATCATATCCATGAATTGAAAAATACCAATCATGGTAAGGGAGACAAATAATAATTAAAATAATAATTAAAAATTCCACTTAAATTCAGGGTAACTACTTTTTTTTTTTTTCCCCAGTCACATGGCTAATACAAGAAAGAGGTTTTCAGTGGATTAGCAGCTTCAAAATTTTTTTTGGTACACCTTTCCACTGCTTATGATTTATGTGTTAATTTCTGTGATTACCAACACTATGTCTTCTATATGTACCTCTATATTAATTTTTTTGCTTTTAGCTTCTTGAAAATAATGTCCTGTCAATACTATTTCATCCCTGTAAAATGTGATTTAGTTCTTCAGTACTCCTCCTGAAATCTCCAGATGAACATATATTTTAATACCATTTTCATGTAAAACTTTGGTATCAGTTATTTGTGTTGCAAAGCCAACCCTTGATATGTAAATCTTATTTGTGAGCCATCTGTCCTTCATCTCTCAGGTATAGTTAAATCATAGATCATCTGAAAAAAACTAAGCTTTCCTTACCTAGTTTATCAACAGAGAAGCTGCAATGCCATAGAGAGTTAGAAAGTCTTTGTGCTGCCTTTCAAAATTTCAGTATTGTCATAGTTAAATTGTCTTCCTTGATGGGTTATTTTTCCTTTCAGATGTAGATATAAACAGAAACTGAAAGGAATATAGTCTAGCTCCCACACTGATTTTCTTCTTGAATACTTCATACTCTATAAAAATGAACACTGATGTTCTTTGTGGTGTTCCTACAGGGAAATAAGTACAATTGGGTCATCCAAGAGCAGTAGATGGACCATGACATTACCTATTCAAACAGTAGCCTGTGTGTATTTGCCAGCAAATCCTCTCTACACAACAAACCTACTGTTTGAGCAAGTTACACAAGAGATTTTGTCCTCAGGTTTTGTTTAAGAGTTTCCTTGTAATTTATGTGTATGAATATTTATAAAAAGGCCCAAAGAGATACAGGAAATGTGCTGTAGAGAAGCTCATTTTTTAGAAGAGCATGTTATTAACTTTACATTCTAATCTGCAGGAATATTCCATGAATGACCTTGGTACATAGCCACACAGTGAGCGGCCAAAAGAGCTAAGCAGAAGTGTTGTGTTCCTTACCAGGGAGGAGCTGCTTCCTTCTTTGGCTAAGAGGGATACTAGAATGAAAATAAAACTAAAAAATCAGTGACACCAAACCACTGAAAGATCAGAGTGTGGGCATGAAGGTCAGGGATTCTGCAAGACTTTTTAAGAGACATTTTGGAAAATGAAGCTTGGACAAGAAAACGTCCTTAACGTGTAAGGCAATGTCAAATTCAAAGACTTTGTCTCAGGGTAATGCATGTCAAAGCAGCATTTTCTTCACCTTACTGCTGTCAAATCTCTGGTGTTCTCGCTCCCAGATTTTTACTTGAGAGAAAAAAACTATTTTTCAATCAGCATAGAAACTGCTGCTGCAGCTCCCCAGCTGTGGCACTGCTGTGCTGTCCATCTCTGATCTCATTTCAGTCAGGCACAGCTCTGCCCCTCCTTATCCAACAAGGCTTTTCACAGTCACTCAGTCTTGCATATTCCTATCTTCCAGCCTCCCATTGCCCTAGGAGGTGTCTGGTAGGGATAGATGTCTGCTACTCTGTCTTTCAGCAAGATTCCCATCAAACATCATTTTCAAGGACTGGTAAGCTACCACCTGTCTGCAGTACATGGAGCTGCACCGTGAGCCATGAGCCTGCAGATCTCTGTTGTACCTCTCTGCCTGCCCTGGCTGTGCTGCTGCTGTGTTAGGAGACCCTGTGTGTGGGCTGAGGCAGCACCTGAGGGCTGCTGTGTCTGACACTGCAGTCCTGGGGCAGCCCTCTCAGACAGTGTCGCTGGGGTGGCCAACTGGAGCGGGACTGATGGATGTGCTTGTGAGAGCCCTACAGCTGACAGCAGCTGCTCACCCTTCTCTCTGGTTTCTCTACCAGAGAGAAGGGTGAGCACACCCTGCAAGCACATCTCTTGATGTGTTTGGAGCAGCTGGTGGGGGGGCAGAGCAAACAGCTGCAGATTTGCCTTTCTCTTCCATTGTGACTGACTGAGGACATACTCACCAGGAGGACTAGAAGCAGTGCACCTTGAGTGCCCTCTCTTTTTTTTGCCTTCAGTTCTCTGATAGTCATCCTCACTGCTGCCAGTATTCTCCTCTATCACCATTTCTTGGTATCCTGCTGATAAAAGAGGAAAAAAGAATTGTCAACTCTCCAGGACATGATCATATGAAAGAAAGCCAGAGGAGTACAATACAAACTGCCTCAAATCAGAGAACAGCTAAAACCCCCAACATTGGTTGTTTAAAAGCTGGACTTTAAAAAGCTGTAATTGGGGAGGAAAGCATTTCTTTTTCCACTGTGCTGTGTGAAGAAAATCAAGAGAAAGAAAAAGGTTTGTGAAGAAGCTGGTAGCTTCCAGCTGTTTATCATTGGCTTATTTGTTGGAGAAGAGTAGTAGGATCTCTGTGTTTAATAGCTGAGACAATCTGGGTGCACCTTGCTTCTTTCATGCATGCTTTCAAGGAAAGCATTTTTTAACTCCTTGGTCTATTCCCACTCATTGTTATTGTTTGCAACCTGTCAGTGAGCATCTTTGGGAGCTGCAGGGCTCTCAGTTTACAGTGGAGGATCACTGGGGAGCCAGGGCTGCAGCTCCTTTGAGGAACAATATGAGGTAGCCACCATGGCTTGTAGTGGTGTGCTTGCCTATGCTGGCAACTTAGAGGCTCTCAACAGAGACCTTTTACCTCCTGTATGAAGGTCATAATCGTGCTGACTAATGTGAACTTCTTTGACATTGGCTAACTACCATGAACTTAGTTTTAGTTTCAGATAATTGTTAACAGAAATATAACATGCAAAATATGTTATAGTTTCAAATAGTTATACCAAAAAAAAAGAGGAAACAACAAACAAGAAAAATTAACTATTAATTCTTTTCTCAAAAAAGTTGTAATCTGAAAACACTCCTTTCTATTCAGTTCATTTGCTTTGGATTTCCTGAGCTGCATTGTTAAGGGCACTACTTTTTTGCCTAATGTCTCAGCTTGCATTCATGAGATTGCACCAACTTTTAGAGGTTTTTGTTGTTGTTGTTGTTTTATTTGTTTGGTTTTGGTTTTTTTTGTTTTGTTTTGTTTGGTTTGGTTTGGTTTGGTTTGGTTTTTTTGGGGTTTTTTTTGTCTCTTCAGGGGTAGCAGTCATATTTACAATTCTTTGGGGTATGATAATATCACTTATCCAGGTTGTAGTTCCTCAAACCTCCTGAAATATGGTGTCCCTGTGGCACATCACGAGCTGTCTTTCTTATGTCCATCATCAGCACCTTAACTCAGTGAAGAAAATCTTCTCTCCTCCTTTGTCACCCCCAGGCTCACTGTGTAATAATCTGTATCTACTAAACCATATTTTTCTATCATCTTTTATATAGACTATATGATCTCCTCTGAAAGACCTTATTAACTCACTCTTTAGCTATGACAATTTTGAAGTATTCTAAATGTGGTTGTGCATTTCAGATTGAACCTCAGAAAATTGTCTATAACTCATCTTCTGTATTATGTATGGTATTCAAATCAAAAGGAGAAAAAAGTCAGAAACACACAATTAAAAACATGTTAATATCACAAAGCATTTGAACTTCCATCTTATTGTTGCTGTGCATGTGTGCTAAGCCTTTATAACTATTTTCATATGTTCAAAGTCCAGTTTTGATATTTGCTTCTGATGATTGAATGCATTCTAATTCAAAACTGTCCTTAGCAAATACTCTGAATGTGTTACAGTCAGACACTATAATTATGTTTAGCAAATGCTGATATTTTTATCAGCTGATAATGCTGATATATATTTAGCATATTATGTAATTAGTTTTCTCCTTAAGACATATAGAACTTAATAAAGCTGTGCCAACTAAATGTTTGGTTTACATAGATGGAATATCCATAAGGATTGATAGTAGAAGGTGCTGATCCTCTCTTGACTTTAGCCAAGGCAATAAAAGGTTGAACCTAGATTTGGTGAAAAAAATCCCACTGATTTCTCTAGTCAAATCATCATTACTTACTGCTATGTTGTCCTCAAATATGACAGAAATATGTTGGTAATGATAAGGAAAAGTGGTTTTGAAATGACATAGACACTGAAAAATGGATAAATGCATAGTCTCCAGTTAACACCAACTGTAACAGGAGCATTTGGGAGATGTTAAGCAAATTAGTCTTGGTGTGCTACGCATAATTGCTAATTATTTTTTCCAAGATAGCTCATTTATGTCATTTTCCAATAATCTTAGGTCATTCACTTTTAAGTGTTTAACTTTGCATCCTTTGAAGGCAGCGACAGAACCCCTGCTGATTTTGAGGTTAAAGTCTAAGAATCAAAGAATGGTTTATAGTCAACACCAGCTTGTGTGGCTTTCTCTTCTAAGAATTTACAGCCTAGAAATAGCAATCCATGGAGATTTCAGCATAAGGTATTTTGGCTAATGGGTGAAGGAAATGATTTCTTGTGCAATTTTGACCTCTGCCAGGATGGCAAGGTGCTGAATGCTTCTTTTGTTTCTGAAAAAAAACTCTGCTATAAATTAAAGCAAAAAAACTCAATCAAGAAAAAAAAACTTTATAAATTGGTTCAGATGATGTGATTTACCCTGTTGGATAATTTTTAGATGTGTTTTACCCTATTATATTTCTACATTTCTTTTTCTTACTTTTCTCAGTGTTTTTTGCTGTTTGAAATTAAAGGTAAATGCTACTGTATTTTCAAGAAAACAAAATTAAAATAATAACTACTTTTGTAGTGCAATGTTTAGTTAAAAGAGTAAGTTCATTTGAGAGTAAAGAAATAAATCTTCTGGTTTTTATGAACAGTCAGCCATTGGAGAAAAAAGTGAATGTACTCTTAAGAATATGTTCCACAGATTTTCAGATCATGGAGAATGAAATATACAAAAGGTATATTATTATAAAATATGAAAACTGTGCTCCAGGTATCTGAATTTTAACAAAATTCAGCTCATGTGCTGATGGTTATTGATGCTCTAGGGCTATGTTCAGTGACTGTACAAAAATGCCTTACTCTTTACTGGGTCATGCGTAAACCAGCTGTTTGCTGACTTGATGACTTTTGCCTTTATTATTCATGTTTGTACAAAACACAGATCTGAACTGAATATTTCATTTATTTCTGTTTGAAGGAACTGACTATCCAGCATCCTGTGTTAATGGATTAATCCTCAGTGCTCTTCACATCATTCTTAGTCTGTGTTTGGGGAATTCTCCCTTTTATTGTTCTTGATCACTGGCATCTCAGCTGTGACCTGTCCACTGCTCACATGGAAGAAGTTCTTTTCCACTATCTTTCTGACTGCCTTCATTTGTAACTTGCCTCACTGAATGCCCTTTTTTTGACCTCAGATAATGTAATTATAATATAATAAAAATTATGTAGATTTGCTTATTTCTCACTGTTGCTTGGACACTTCTATAAATCAGTGCCTTTAGTAATCATCTTACTAAACCTCTTTTTTCCTTTCTTCTTCATATATTTTTATCATTACTCCTTTCTTTCCAAAGCAGCTGCCTAATTCTTGTTAACTTGTTGTCTATTCTTTGCTAGTTTGAGAATAAGATGTAGTTCTATTATGTTCAAGCAGAGTGCAGTAAATTCTCCATCTCTCACTTGTGCAGAGTGCAGTAAATCCTGTATGCCTCTCTTGTTCAGTGAGCTTATGGACTTGTCTGTATCATCTTCAAGCAATATCATGTTATCTTATGTCAAAAGTTCTTACTATCATACCCTTTGATTTGATCATTGTTCTTATCAGGTTGGACTCTCACCTGGTCTTTGTGGTCAGGATGATGAATTCTTTACATGCTGACACAGACAAAGAAAAAAGAGGAGATAAGTAAATATGTGCATTAGAAACTGAAGAAGGTGCAGAAGCAGAGACCACCCCAGCTGCATGTTGCTACATTGTGCACATACAGCAACACAGTCAATTTAATAAAAGTGACATGTAGTTTTCATCCCATTTTCTCTGTGCTTCATAAGAAAAAACTGTAAGACAAATATGCATTAACCACCTGTGCTGAGTTACATGAAGAATGAAGTGCAGAAAAGTTGGGGAAAAGAAGTGGTATTGTATTTAGTGTGAGATAAAATGTACAGTAGAAAAATCAGAAAATAAAATAAGCCTTGGGTAGCTTTTTTTCCCTAAGTTTAGTCTTTGCTTTTCAGATTGTTTTTGATATAATTTAATAATGTTTCATTTTTCTTACAGTGTCTGTATCATCATTTTCAGCACAACAATTGTATGTTGTCCAATGTTCATATTGTATCTACAGAACTCCCCTTAATATCTTGTAATTTCAGTTTAAACTTAAATTCATTCTGGTCTTGGTCTAAAGCACTTGCATATGTGGTACATGTGGTTTTGTTTTGGTAAGTTTTTTGAATGACATGGTAGACTGATTTAAAATACTATCACTTGTCACTTCACCACCCCTTACAAATCTTCAACATCAATTCTTTTTTTTTTTTTTTCCCCTTGGGAACACCAAGTATTAGAGTAATTTTCAAAATTTTTGAAATTGCCATCCTGTCTCTGTGCTGTCCTACAGGTCCCAGAAGAGTCTTATTCTGTCACTTACTTCTTTGTCTTTTGCAGCTGTCAAAGTTATTTTTTTTTCTAAATTAGTAATACCTTCTATCTCAAGGACTCCTTCTGCAGTCCTTTCAGGTTTTCCCTAATTATACTTCAAGATTCATGTTGTAGTAACATTTGCTCTGATAAAGGATACACAGTTCCTCTGGTCTACTCATGACTTTGTATGCATCTAATAGTATTGTAATTATTTGTCTCCTGGTTTTAAAATGATCAAACCATTTAGAAAAGAAGAAAAATAAGGATACAATACAGGGTCATCACATTTGCTAATTATCAAGAGGATAACAGTACATTTTTCATGTTGAATTGAATAAGTCTTCTTGCCTGTTTCTTTCTCAAATATTCTAAACTTTAAAACAATCTATCTGACCATATAATAACTTTTTTCATGGAAATTCATGGATTTTTTTCTTTTTCTTTTCTTATGTCTGGGCGTAGTGATGGCTGTCATGTTTTTCTGCTTATCATTTTTACGTGACTTGGTGGTGTCTATTCAGTCTTGTAAGGGGCTTTGCATATAAAATGTCTGCAGCTTCTCTCTGTAGCAGTCTTTCATCAAATCTATTAAGAATTCTAATTTTAAAAAGCATATTCACACATTGTAATGAAGAAGTTAATTATCGAGTCACTACTGGTGCCAAACATAAGCCTAACCATATATGGGACTATTGGGATTTCTTCTTGTATTTGGCCTTGTTATTAACTCTGTTCTAGGCTCTCCCACAACAAGTGAGAGCTTCTTTATCTCATCCACTTAAGGGGCTGCTAGACAGACCGACCCACAGCCTGAAAAACTTCCTGCCTGGGCGTGGCAGGATGCAAGTAATACTTTCAAATGGCACATGACTTCTACTGGTAATTTTGCAAACTTCTTCAGTAGTGGGTAATAATATCCTGTGATTTTAACCTCCTGTTTTCAGTACATTAAAGAATAATTGCAGATTAGTCCACCCATATACATACAGATACAGCAGTATATCGGTAAGAAGAAAAAGGATTTTTTTTCACTTCTCTCAGTCTCTATGTAGAAGAATGGGAGGAGCATTGCAGCTTCCTGAAAAATCAAGGTATTTGCAGTGAAATGGGAAAACAAGGAAAGGGTGCAAAAGTTGGAGGAAGGGAAGAGGAAGAGAAAACTAAAAGTCATCTGGTCCTCTAGAAGTCAACCACACAGACTGATTGATTGAGTGATTAAATTTGATCTGTTGCTGCAATCTCTGTAGCAAACCTCACATCCATCTGACATGCAAGTTCATAGAAAAATTTATTTGGAGAAACTGCTGTGTTTTTTTCTGCTGTGACTCATGTAGAGAAAATTAGTACAGAGTCCTTCTTGCTAAGTATCTACATCTGCTGGGGCTCATCCCAGCTTCCTGATAAAGCATACAGCTACCAGATGTTATCTGAAGAGTGGCTTGTTGGCAGCTGGATAGAATGGCCAAGGTTTGATTGCTAAGCAGTATCACTTGTCAAAACATGAGCCATGTCAATGTTACTCTGCATTCCACGTTTTTTGTCTGCAATCTTAAACCCATAAGTAGTGCAATGAAGTTATAACATCTGAGGGACTATAACAAGCTTTGCTGAACTGAGCAAAAATGGCATAAATGGGGAGCATCTGTCATGTATTTAAAAGCAATAGTCACGGTGCTTTTCTCATTATTCAAATTGCTTTTGGACAGTTCTGCATACCTCTATCAAATCTTTTTACAAATATGTAAATTGCAAAATACTAAGATGATAAAATTATTAAATGTTCAATTGTTTGTGACACCAGGAGACAGTGGAAGAGTAACAAGGTATTTACATGTCATGAGTACAATACATAGTGTGTCAGTTCTTGACAGCAAAACCTTATTTTAAAGTGTTTTTGTTTGCTTGGTTGTCTTAGGAAGCACTTCATAGGTACATTTCCAAGTCAAGGTCTGAGCCTTGGAAACTGAGATATGAAAGCAGTGTCTACTCTGAGATGGTGATCCCTAGATGGGTGTTTATCCCAAGAAATAGAACTATGGTTGACCTGTTCCAAGATTCTCTTTAAATAACTCTGTAATTTCATTGAATGCTGAATTTCTACAAAGAATGAAATTGGCTGTTTTCTCTCTATGGGGAGAGGTGGCAATGAATTTTTCCAGAAGAGCTAAATATATCTTGTTTTCTGACCTTGATTCTATTTTATCTATATTTTTTGCTGAGCTGGACAAAATCAAATACATTTAGTGTTTTATCACCAGATTTAGAACCAACTCAGTCTTTGTTCCCAGCTTAAGAGCATTTGTGCTTTTTTGTAGACTTAAACACTGGTGTAGTCTTTAGAGAACCACTGGAACTGTGATTAAAAACCTGCAAATGTCACCTTTACTTTAGAGAAGGCAGGTTTACAGTGTCCTCAGAGCCTATCTATAATTCCATAGTGTACATGGTCAGATTGTAAGTGTTATTTATATCTTTTTTCTCTTTTGCAATTTTGCTGGAGTTCAGTCAGGAGAGAATACCTAACATGGCTAATATCTCTTTCTTGTGAATAAACAAATTGTACTATTTTTTGTAAAATCACTGGCAATGAAGTATTCCCTCTGTCAGAGTCATTCCAAAAAACTCTTTTTTTTTTCTTTTTTTTTTTTCTTTTTTCTTTTCTTTTTTCTCTTTTTTCTCTTTTTTCTCTTTTTTCTCTTTTTTCTCNGTCAGTTTTTCCAAAGAAATAAACCTTTGGAATCTTAAGAAAGAGCAGTCATACAATACCCAGGGTGGACAGGACACAAAATTAATCACCCACAAATAAATCAGGAGTGTGAGGGAGGGCAAATGAGCGCTTTGCTCCTTAGGCTGGGTTTTGTCAGGGAGGGATGTGCTCATTTTTCCCTAATTTGAGGCCTAGAGCTCTTTGGGTGTATCCATCCTGTTATGGAGAAGGTCAGGCTGGGCTCCCTCCTGATAAAAATCTATTAACTATATTTCCTTTCCCCTTTTCCTTTTCCCCTTTCCCCTTTCCCCTTTCCCCTTTCTCCTTCCCTGAAACTTCCCTTCTCTTTTCTCTTTTCTTTTCTTTCACTTGAAATCTTTGTTTATGACATGGACAACCCACCACCATTCTGGTTTCTTCTGTATTCTTCCTCTATTCTCCAGCCTAGCAAAAGATTGCACTGGAAATAATGTCTTTACAGCAGGTGAAACTGATTTTGGCTTCTTAAGTATTCCTATTGTGGCTTCCTTTTACCTCAAGTTTAGCTGCCCCTTCTCCTGAAGGTTCATCCTTGTCTCTGTACTTGTAGTTAACTATTGTTCTTAATTCTCTTTGATCCTGTCCTTCAATATGTCAGAACTTCCTGCTGATAGCAATATACATTGCTTTAATGTTTTCTTTCCATTTATGCTTTCATTTCTTTTTCAAAACCCATTAATGATAATTACCCACATAATAAAACTAGGTATGTTACAAAATTAAAAATTAATTTAAAAAAAAAAGAAACACAGTATTCTAAAATAAAAGGCATGTTGACGTTGCCATCTGCCAGGTGCCACCTCTTGAAGAGTTTGTGTCTTTTTTCCATTCATCTGGGGGCTGTTATTCGTACTTGAGCAACTGGCCAACTGGGTATTTTTGGCATACAGACTCCTGGAGAAGGGGAAAGTGCACAGTGCCCTGCTGCAGGTGGGTACATGCTGCTCGTGGACTTGATTAGTCCAACAGGCCAGCTGAAGGGCACAGACCCAAGCTATGGTGTAGCAGTGCAACCCTCCTTTGTCAAACAGTCCCACATCCTTCCCTGATGACATGGACCAGTGCACACTAGGAGAGAAGAAATCAGAGCATATAGAGCACAGCGCTGTTCCCAGCTTGTCTGACGCAAATATCAAGTCAAGAGCTTGCTGCATTCAAGAACCTGTCCTGTACCTAAATGCTCTCTGTAAAGGCTGTAGAATCATGGAACATTTTGGATTTAAAGGGACTCTTAAAGTCATCTAGTCCAACCCTCTTCTGCAATGAGCAGTGTCACCTTCAACTCAGTCAGGTTACTCAGAGCCCTGTCCATCCTGACCTTGAATGTTTCCGGGGTTGGAGGTCTCCTAAGGGCAGAGGAGAGGGGCAGGATCACCTCCCTCGACCTGCCATATTTCTTTTAAAGCAGCCCAGGACAGAGTTGGCTTTCTGGGCTGCAAGCACACATTGCTGGCTCATGTTCAGCTTTTCATGAGTAACTCCCAATCCTTCTCAGCAGGGCTGCTCCCATTCCCTTCATCCCTCAGACTGTGTCGATACTGGGGGCTGCCTCAACCCAGGTGCAGGACCTTGCACTCAGTGTTGTTGAATTCTCTCTCTCATTCCTTGCAGGATGGAGGATGTAGTTTAGCCTGACACATAAATTCTACCAAGTTCCACCCTCCTAAATTTTTACTATGGCAATTCAATACATAATCACATATATTACAATCTAAAATGAGACAGATCCAAATACTTTTTCTTCACATTCTGTTCAAGCCAAAATCAGGTACCTTTTCTTCATTTTATGTCTGTCTGCTGAAAAGCATCATTTGTCCATTTCTCTTACTCACCAGGGTTTACTGAGGTGCTCCTGGTTTTAACCAGTGTGGGATGGTGAAGGGTGATGTTATTAGACACGGCAGCCTGTTTGCCTGCCAGTGCCACCAGAGATGAACCTGTCAGGAATGTCTCCACCAAAAAGTGTTGCTCAAAGGCCTTTTTGTCAGATTACTTGACACTTGCTCATGAACTATAACTAACATTGCCTCTTAAAACACTCTGTATGTTTATTTTATGAAGCCATATGGCCCAAACTGGCCTAGTGTTGTATAGGTGTGTGTGAAAGTCTGGATAGATTTAATTATTTTGGACTTCTGAGCTTTACAGTAAAATAAGTTTCCATGGTAATGCAATTACTGTATTGTGTTTTATATGATTTAGCCCTATGTCCCCCTGGTTATTTCTTGATATTTTTTTCACTTTCTTCTGGAAAACTATGTTTTCAGGAAGAAAACCAAAACATCTAAATAATTAGTTCTGCAAAAGAATTGCTGTGCATATTTAACTTTAAACCAGATGTGAAATATGTGGCTATTAGGAGCTGAGAGATTTCACCTAAGGGTTTTGCTAATGGATCACTGGAAGCCTGTGAATATATATCTTTCTGCTCTTGTGGGAACTTTGCAGAATAGTTAATAGAATCTGAATTAGTGATCCTCACTAATTAGTTAGACCCTTTTTCCTTTGTAGTCCCTTTAACACTTTGTAGCTGTTAAAATGTTATGTATACAAAATAGTAGGTGAGAACCCTTTCAGATGAATAAAAGATTTAAATATTGCTGGGCTATCAGTTTTCCTTTACAAGAGCTCTCACTCAGTGAAGTGTTGCTGTGGCAAGCATGATGTATGGTAAGCAAATGGAGTACTCTTAGCTGAGTACAGTTTTCTTTAATTATTTTTTGCTACTACAAAAATATTTTACTGCAGTTCAACTGTAGGTTTCTCACAGAAGTAGAAGCCACATTCATGGGTAACTGTTCCTGGCAAAGTAATGCAGAAATTGTTCTCAGAGGATGCTGCAGCCTGGGTGTTTAAAATACAATGCAGGTCTGCCTTTTGTGTGCCCTTAATCTGAAACCGGGTAATGCGTCAGTGTACATTGACTTGTTTTCCTACAAAGTGATAAATAATTGTATGGACTTGTTCTTAGTGATGCATTTTCTTAGGCTTTTTGTCTTACAATCAGTGATTCAAATGCCATTAGATAACATGCGCATAATCATGATATAAACCATGCAGAGCTTGCAGTTTTTGTCTCCTGACATAAATATTGCATCCGTGAAAAAGATGCAATGCAATACAAAGAAATGATAGAACAGGAACATATCAAGAAATGTGCACACAAGCATGTTTTTAGCTCAATGTAAATTAATGCATGCATAAACCATGAGAGTCTGAAGATGGCTGTAAGCTCTAGCTTGATTTTTACCTTATAATTTACTGAAAAATGATCTGTGATGCTAAAAGATGGTTATTCTTGGAAACCTATATCAATTTCCTATTCACACAGCAACTGGTGGCAACTAAAAATAATCCTGGTTTAGTACTAGCTAAAAATCTGGTCGCATTTGGCACACGAACAACATGCACAAATAAAATTTAAGATCCCCTGTTCTGCGATTTCATTCGAGCCCACTCATCAAGCTTAGTTTGCTGCCATTTGAAAGCTATTGAAAAGCCATTAACTGGCAGGACTGTGAAAGCCGCAGTGCAGCAGCACACCTCAGTGCTGGAGGAATGTGGCTGCAAGTGAACACCAATTAAATCTTTCTATTCCTGGGGATGTGGGATTAGGAGCGGTGTCAATCAATTGTGCTACAATAGCACGTGCAGCAGTCATGGTTCAAGACGCACAGAGGTTTATCGTAACTCCAGCAGCCGGGTGAGGGTGACTTGGAAGCCTCTGCAAGATCCTGGAACAGAAACTACGCTAAATAATGTATTCTGAGGTGTACTGGATACCTGAGGAAGGGCTTTAAATAATGCATTTTCTGGGCATGACAGTTGTAGCAGAAGAGAATGCTGAAACCTGTAGCAAGGCTACAGCCTGAGATGAAAGAATGTCTCATTACCATTTTATCAAATGCTGTAAGTAACAAAATGGTTATTTTGCTTTTAAAACTGTCTTTTTATTTTCTGAGGTGTGTCTTTTCGTTACATATGCAAAAAGTCGAATGCAGATGCTGCATGATGTCAACATAGTAGTGGGGAAGGGGAGTTGTTACTTTGCATGTGAATATATAGGCAGAGCCCAGTGTTTCTTTCTCTCCTCTGTTCAGAGGTAACTTCATTGTGTGTGCAATAATGCTCTCATTCTGAACTTCATAATGACCAGCTTTTAAAACTTTTGTTTAAATTAATCACCAAAGAATGTAATGTCCGAAAAGAAACGTCATTGACAGCATTATGTTAAGGACGCCTTTAAGGACAACCTTGGAACATGGCTCTCACACTTTGCAAGGATATACAAATGAGAATAGCTTTATAATTATCAGCCCAGCTCATCATCTACTGTAGATCAAAGGCTTTTATCGCCTCCTTGTCAGAATATTTAGCTATTTGGTGTGACAGACTTAAAAAAATAACAATGAACTTTTAACCTTGAATCATGCAAGCTTGCCTCCTTAAAGACATCCTGAAATTGGGATCTATGCTAAATGTGTTTGATTCACTGCAGAGGACATTCCTAACAGCATTTTTTTTTTCAAGGTTGCTTGTCTTCCTAGTTGCACATTTTTCAGTCTTATAGGATTTGCTTTTGAAAGCATCCAGGGTCTGAGTGGAAATTGCTGGTTTTACACCAGAGAAATTAATTATTCTTTAAATACTTGTTTTGGACAGACAGTAGTTCAAAAGCCATAGATATTTTTTACTGAAGGATTTAGAAAACTTCAGACTTTAGCGATTATAGCACAGTTTTTACATGTCAAATAGCAGACTGCTGTAAAAGGTTTTTCTCTCTAGGTCATGGTCTTTGATGACTTAAGTGTACCAAGGACACTTTGAAACTATTTTTAAAACACTGTGTTATAGTTAATAAACAAGTAATGGGGCTCTTTGCTGTCTTAATATGAAATTAAGGTGCCCTGGAAGTAATTTTAGTAATTTTAGTAATTTTTAATAATTCAAGTAAAAATGATTTAAATGGGTTTCCTCTTGTCTGGTTTCAATGGGACTGTTGTATGGATTGCTTTTAATACTAGTGGGAGTTACAATTCCCTGTTCATGCGGAGAAGCAGAGATTAGTTTTACTGCACAGTTTTAGAGATGCATTCTAGGAATAAATCTTTGAGCTTGTATTGAGATTTGATAAATGCAAATGAGGAATTTGCAACGTACCTGTCTTGAAGATGTCAAAAAAGTATTGTTTGGTTTTTATTCACTTTTAAATTACTCAGTGAAATTATAGCAAATCTAGATAGGCACGTGAGTGTCAATAGAATATTAAATAAGTAACTCTTCAGTGAAACTATAGGAAAGATAGGAGGATGACTCTGAGGTTCTTCTGTTAAAAGGAAGTAAATGATGACTAATTGGGATGTTCATTGCATTGATTGCAGAGTTGAAGGACTAAAACACATCAGAGGCAAAGGTGAATGTACAGCATCAATTTTATCAATATTTTTTCCTCCTTTTCAGATTTGGAATTTTGGTTTGTGATTTCTCAGTAAGTTGGGGTGTTTTACCACACAGCTCTTGTCTTTCCAAATAGTGTCCTTCAGAAGGCAACGGATGCTGGCTGGAGCCTGACAGGAATTTTTTTCACTGCCCATGCTTCTCAGAATTGGCAGAAGTACTTCCATTTCCACCTGTAATTAGTGAAGGAAAAGCACTTCCTCTGCAATGCTCCCCGGAGCGTTATTATCTGACTTAACTTGCCAATATGTTGCAGATATTTGTGTTTGGCAGACAGCTGGGACCAAAGATGGGCCAGGGCTGCGTGCGCAGTTGCAGCACCAGCAGTGCTCTGAGATGTGCTGAGAGCAGCTGAATCTCACAGTGCTTGGAACGTGACTCTTCACACCCCACTTTGCTTTTAACTCATTTCACCAATCATTTCTGTATCAGAAAGAAAAGACACTGATCCAGAGGAAGCACGGTGGCAGAGCACTGTCTCTTGGACTGCTTTGGGTAGAGAGGAAATATCTAAAAGGCACAAATTAATGACACTTAAAAGCTAGTGTTTTACGAACTATAGTGCAATGTACCTGGCTTTTGCATATGTTTGCATCTTGGTTTTTTTAATCTTTGCAAAAGTTGAATTTGGGAATCTGAGCTGGGAAGGGCTATAGCTATTCTCTGATGATGTTAGTACACTTTTAATAATATCCTTTCATTTTTTCATGGCATTGCTCCCATTAGAAGGCTGTGAAAATCAGATATACTTCACCATATAAGCCACCATCTAGTCACAAGAGTTTTCTGGCTGGAAAGATCCCACTTGTAAAGGTCTTCAGTCCACTACAGACTCATAAAATCATTAATGTTGGAAAAGACCTCTAAGATGATGGAGTCCAACCATTATACTAACACTGCCATATCCACCACTAAACCACAGCCCCAAGCATCATATCTACACATTTTTTGAACAGTTCCAGGGATTGCATTCAACCCAGGCAGACTGTTCCAGTGTTGACCATACTTTCAGTGAAGTAATTTTTCCCAGTATCCAATCTAAACTTCCTCTGGCACAACTTGACCCCATTTCTTCTTGTCCTAGCTCTTGTTGCCTGGGAGAAGAGACTCATTGCAGCCTTCTTTAAGATGATTGCAGAG
This sequence comes from Peucedramus taeniatus, assembly GCA_013400575.1. Lineage (NCBI taxonomy): Eukaryota > Metazoa > Chordata > Aves > Passeriformes > Fringillidae > Peucedramus > Peucedramus taeniatus. The sequence goes on from WBNO01011766.1 coordinate 130,862, forward strand.
AGTGATAAGATGTCCCCTGGGCATCCTTTTCTCCAAGTTAAACAACCCCAGCTCCCTCAGCTGCTCCTTGTAAGACTTCTGCTCCTGACCCTTCTCCAGCTCTGTTGCCATTCTCTGGATACTCCCTCCTGCTCTGAGCAGGGGTAGCTGTGTGGTCAAACCAGATTTTCTGGGACCCTGCCCAGTGAGGTCTTTCATCCCAGTAATACTCTGGAACTGTGCCTGCTGCAGCCATCATGTTGTCTTTAGCTGGCACCTGCAGCATTTAACACTCAAGCCCAGTGTGTGTCTGCCTGCTGGAGCAGCTCATGTTGTCATTACTCGTGCCCATCTCCTTTTTGCAGCCAAGTATTGCTGCTGCTCAGAGCTGTCCCTGTCTGTGCTGGTAGCTTATCCTTGGCAATCTGTGAGTGTGAGTATTTAGAAAAGAGAACAGTGGTTTGTAGGAGAGTATCACAAATTATCTGCCAGCTGCAGGGTATCATTTTATCTTGATGATTTGTGTGACAGATTGTACAAATTAATGTAATTTTGCAAACTAGGCAGCACCTTGCTGCTGTCTTCTGTCCCTTTTATATCCAGTTATGATATAAATATCATCATTCATGTGTTATGGCAGTGGTTTTCTACCTTTGCTCTGGACTTCCTCTGAGGGATCAGCCAAGGTAACTAAGAAAAACAGTACTTTAGCAAGGAGGACTAAATTTGTTACTTCAGAGTCTGATTTCCACTGCAAATGCTGTAGAGGTGCATAAGTGCAAACAGAATAAAAACCTTGCCAAAAGGAGTTATAATCATGCCCAGTGGAAGTCCAAGCCAACTGAAACGATCCAAATATTAGGACCATAAAATCTGAACATCAGCTTCTACTTCTTTCTGGTTTATCTGTTTCCAATTACTTTAAATCTTTTGTATGAATTAAAACCCACTGAATTGTGCTCTGTGACAGACCAATACCTACAGTGATCTGGGATGGAAATGCTAATTAGATGTTTATTGATAAATTTAATTCAAGATTTGAAACAAGACAGAAAATAGACATAATAGTTTTGTTCAATATCTATCCCTTATTACCATCAGGACCTGATTACATGGCAAGGATTGTCCATGAAGTGGTAGCTCTACCTGAACCTTATGGAGCTTGGAAAGGGTGGGGGAAAGATGTAATATGATACATTAGTTTCAGTTTTCAGAGGATGGAGACTTGTACTTGATTCTCCCATGGTTGGAGAAATAATACTGGGAGTGAAACATGTGATACCTTCATATCAGCTTTCTTACTGTGAGACAGCCTGAGAAACTTTCATCTGTGCCTCAGTAGAGTGAGTTACTGTAGTTTAGACCAAAAAAGAAGAGAAGAGGAGCCTGAAAAGAAAAATTGGGGACCCGTAGTCAGTCTGTAACATAGAAACCCTTTACCTCTGTGGCAACATGTGCAGGATGTGTGATGACCCAAGTAACAGTGACACATAGGTGTTCTGTCACACTACATGGTTGGTGTCATAAGAGAACTAGTAAATTTTTTGAAGTGTTTTCTCTTTCCCATGAACAGAACTTCTTCTATTCCAGAGTTAGGCAGGAGGTGGTAATAATTTATTTATTGTATATTCTGGTGTCCCAGAGAATTCTCACATCTTCTTGGACATGTCTTCTGCTTCCAATGAGGAGCTCAAAGGACATAATAGTAAAAATACGCAGATGATGGAAATGAGAGCTATATACAGAAGCAGGATGTCTGTGACAGTCCTTATTCAACACCTATCCCATTTATTTAGGTTGATAGCTCATGATAGTGTCTGCTTACTCTATTGTCATGGTTTATTTCTGCAATAAGAGAGCTAAGTACACCATGGCTGCAGGGGAAAAATCCTTTTTCTTGTACATGCTTATAACACTGTGACCTGTGGCATGAGGTTAAGATTGTTACTGAAATGAGATGCTTAGCATGGCTGAGTGATCCTGCCTGCTGGAAATGAAACTGGGAGGCAGAGTCAGGAGTCATCTGCCCTGGGAATCCTGAAAGAGTAGGAGGAGTGGCTCTGTGAAATGAACCACTGCTTGGGAGTTTTAAGGTCCTGTGAAGGCACATAAAGCAAGTCTGGGGGAGTAAAGAGATTTTGATGAAAGGTATTTGTTTGAGAAGCATATACTGTAAAAATACATGGGAATGCTAATACAATACATGATATTTTGTATTCCAGAAAGACTGAATGTGTCTGATGTATCAGTGATATGCAGTGCAAACTTTTTTAAAAAAGGTATATGATAATTCAGGTGTCATGAAAGATATCTAAAAAACTAGGTTTTTAATTATTCAGTTAAGAACAAATGGTTTTTAATTATTCAGTTAAGAACAAATATTAACCTTAATAAAAATAGAGCCACAGCTAAAATTTTTTTATTTCTATTACACTTTTTAGCTCCACATCTCTCACTGTCAGCACAGGATAAGTACAGACCAACAGGAAAATAGGATATTATTTACCACCTATGAATGCCAGTATGTCTGTACCAGTTAGATGTGTTTATCTATTTTGTATTCTCCAGTTCCTGAGTTCATGTGACAGAAACACTACATGAATTTTTAAATTTGAACTAATTTTTTACCTAATCTGAATATTAACAAGTTTGAGATTCATGACACTGGGTGCAAGGAAAGAGATAAAAAATAAATTGTTATATCAGTATGTAGGCATAGGAAGTTATACTTAGAAAAGCGTATTTTGAGCTGTCAATAAGCCAGTTAGCTTGGCACATTTGTAGTAGCAGTCTAATAATTTGCTGTGTTTCCAGTAAATAAAACTTACCTCACAGTAAGAACTTTACCAACCACATAGAATAGCATTTAATATTTTTATTAAGATGAATTTTTATATTAAATTTATATTAAACTGGGAAAACTACACTTAGAAATAACAGCAAAAGGAGAAGTATTAACTTGGACAGTTGAAGACTATAACATTTTCAGCTTTGCATTCATCTAACAATAGGTTTTATTTACAGTAGTTTATTGGAAATCACAGTCATCCATCAATTATTTTCTGTCATTATTTGTTTGCTACTGTAAAAAATCTGTTAGTAAAGAGAAGAATCAGCCCTTTCTGTGGAAAACTTTACTGAGGGCCTTAAAGAAATTCCTTGTAATTTTGATATTTGGAGTGCTTTTTTCTTTTAATGTAGTTATTCTCCAAACAGCAAAGAAACCTAGTGACTCTAAAAATCAGACTTATGAAGATTATAAAGGTCAAAGTACCATCTTTTCTTACCATATTGGCACAGCATATGTGAAGCTTCAGATTCCAATATTACATATTTTGAGAAGATTGCAGCAGGAATAGAGAACAGAAAAACGCACCACACCAACAACACAACCCTCCCAACCTCTTTATTTCCATTTATGAAATTATAGCAATATAGCCAGTTTTCAATCCTGATGTAGCTTCTTGCTCCAAATAATCACATTTGTTTCTTTTTCTTGTTTTATACAAACTAATACACTGCATCATGGTGAATTTTGCCCAGTTTCTGAGTTATAAAACCAAACAGAAAATATTTTTAGATAATTCAGTTAAGACCTGAATCAAAATTGCAACAGTATAAACATGATTACTTTAAAGCAAGTGAAATCTGAGATGGAACTAATTCTAATTTGTTCTTAAACAAATGAAAATAATTAAGTCAGCAAAAGCTTAGTTTGATTTGGAACAAATAGAGTTGTCCTAATGCAAGTTTTTTAATATATCATAAAGGAACGCTGATGCCTTGTGAAGGCTGACCTAGAACAGAGACTAGATGGAGCTAAAGAATAAAGTAGATATTTATTAGAATTAAATTAAATTAAAATTCTGTTTATTACAAGATGTACTTTCCATTTGTTTGCTTTTGAGCAAATGCCTTCAGTGAAAACAGCAATATATAAGACCTACTAAGAGAAATCTGCAAGTTTTGACTACTGCACATCCCTTCAGCCAGATTGGTCAGTGTGGTATCCCATGCAGAAATACAAATGCAAGTAGTATGGCCAGAACTGGTTTTCTTGCCACTGCCATTCTTGTGCATTGAAAGACAACAGTCCCTGACAACTTCCTCCCCTCTAAGGTGATTCAGAGAGGCCTGACTTAGTTCACTTCAAACCTCTTTTTGATGTAAGGATGAGACCTGGCAAGGAGTGTGGACAGGAGGGCACCACACAGTGGAAGACCACTTGGTCATTTATTACTAGCTCTTCATCCAGCTGGAACATGGACATTCCTGTTGGAAGTGTACTTTACCCTCTTTCATTTCATAGTGGATTTTAAAACAAAAAATCCTATTCTCAGAAAAAAAGAGATAAAATCTGAAATCTTTTGCTGTAAATCCTACTGTGAATGTCCCTCTGTGCAGTATGACATTTCAGAGGAGATGGAAACAGTATTCAGGGCACATAGGCAGTAGATCTGGGCCATACCACCTCAGGTTGGTGGACTCCTGCTGTGGTCCCATTCAGTGCAAATCCTGTTATGAAGTACAACACATAAAATATATATGGGACCTTGTAAAGGCATCTACAGAAAATAGAGGGGTCCTATTTGGAGAGATAATCGATAGCTTCCAAATGTGATCAATTTTCCCATAAAAGAAATCAAAGCTTTCTCCTGTGAAAATTTTTTAAATGTTGACATCTAATCTGAGAAAGAAGGGAAGCAGGCATGTAGAAATTTCCTCTTTTTTTCTCTCTTTGTGAGAAAAATAGTATTTTTTTCTCTAGGTAGTTTATTGCAGGAAGCTCTAAAAATGTTAGAACAATATATTCCTTACTCAACAGTCATTTTATGTGAAAGGAAAGACATTTTATATTGAGATTACACATGAATTGAACAGCTTGTTTTTCAGATGCTTTCCTTTCAACACAAATATTTGTTTCTGTTAGCTGCAGTACTAATGTTAGTTGCAGAAGTGGCATGTGTAATTCATATAGACATAGCTGTGAAAAGTAAAGCTTCTAAGGCAAACTAAATTACTTAATTCCTCTTAATGAATATATAGATTTATTTTGTCTTGGAGAGACATTTTTCTTTCTTGTGAGCAGTAATGTCAGAGTTGCAATAATAATTTCTGTTTGATTTCTACTTCAGTTTGTTCAACATCTGTAAAATCCATTTATGTTCATCCAGTTATTTCTTTTGTAAAGGTTCCTGAAGATTAGTATAGACTAGGAGTCCATCCTTTGACACTGTCTTTTTTCAGTTGGTCAAATGAGATCAAGCTGTTCAGTTTCTTCTTCTTCTTCCTCTTCTTTCTCTTCTTCCTCTTCCTCTTTTTCGAATTATCAACCATATTTCCCCATTTTCATTTAACCCAGAAAGGACATTGCTGCATGTGTTCACAATCAAATGTTGTAATGCTTATCTTCACTTCTGTTTCCATGCCCACACAGCTGTTCTATAGTAGTATATGGCCACAGGTGTCATGTTTGATGGTGGATGTGGAAGGTGACCTTAGAGACTGTTGTAAACACTGTTGTCAGGAAAGCCACTAAACCTGCTTTCATTTTCACTTACACATGAAGATCCAGCTCTCACCAGCAATCAACCTTACTCTTCTAGCCTTAGCCAGCCTTACCTAGGACATACCCAATAATTACCCCACCAGTTCAAGGGAGAGAAGCCTTTCAGATGCCACTGGTGTGGCTTTATATGCTAGAAATTCTCATGGGTTGGTTCCTCACTTTACTGAGGGGTTCTCTTTACAGAGCTTTACAGGGTCGTTTGGAGATTTCAGAACCGAGTGAAAGAGCTGACCTGAGTGTCAGAAACACAGAGCTGCTGTGCCCATGTTGATGCTTTTGTAAGGCTGTCCTCTCAGTACACCAAACAAGGAATTTTTTGATTTTACCTATTAATCTCATCCATATATGCTATTTTTGTCTTGGTGGTCTGCATAAATTTGCACTATATTAAATTCATTTTATTCTTCAATGTTCTCTTCATTTTTATGGTATATAGCCTTTCTTTTTCCCTTTCACTCTTTAAATTTCTCTTAACTTTTCTCTTCTTAGTCACTGCTTAGCTAAGCTATGCATATTTAATTCTTTTCATCTTTCCTCATAAATCAGTCCCTCGGGCCCCAAAACCATTTGTGGTAGTTTCTTTTGAACTGCTCCAATTTGACTGTCTAGAATTTAATGCAATATTCCAGAAAAGTTGCCTTTCTGCAGAATGGAGGAGGGCCAGTTTCCAATCCTCTTGCTGTTTGAAAACTGAGATAGCAGTCCCTTGATGTGCACAGAACAGTGACCAAAAGCCTACATATTAGCCCTGCTGCAGAATTTTTGTTAGCTCCACTGTGTGGCAAACTACTTTTCCATCTGCTTTTACTTTACAGTAATCTCTGTAAATGATTAGATTGTGTGTAGAACCACAGTTCACTTGGCGTAGGATTTCCTTTCCTGTGTGCTTGCCAGTCCTTATGGTTAGGTCTGTGAGCTACTGCTTCCTTTTTGACTTTTAACTCCCTATGATGTATAATAATCAATATCCTCTTTGTCTTGATTCACGTAGTCCTTTACTAGCTTTTATATATGCAGGATTTTGCAAATTTTGATTTATGTGTTTTTCTCCTGTGTTTTCTTTATTTCTTATATGCTGTATGACTCTTGAGCCCTGGCATATTTGCTAACTAAACAGTGATATCTGAGAATGTCTGTGATAAAAGAACTGCCCCAGGTTTTGAAATTGATTCTTTGTTTCTTTATTCAAGCAGTTGGTTTTTGCTGCTGCTGTTCAACTTTTTCAGTACCCTTGACGTGTAACAACTGTAATTTTGGCTTCCTCTCACTGTGCACCAATGTGTTAATTCACTTTCCCAAATTTCAGATTTACAAGTATTAATGACAGTCTTAGTGTTTTTTCACTGTCTATTGTGTTAAGTACCTGTGTAACAAAACATTTACATTATACCATGATGGCAGGAAGAATTTTCCAGTGTATCTCTTCCTGGGTGCATTTGCTTCCCTTCTCTCTATCCTATTCCTGAAAGTGTGGGCTAGAGATCCATGTAATTATTACATCTCCATTTAATGCACTGTAAAGAAATAACTGTTATTGTCAAAACTTAATTATCACTTCATAAGTTTTGTATTGCAGTCAAATAAAGACAGCTAGGTCTGTGCAAGGACTAGAAGGAATTATTTTTTGTGGGGGACTTCTCATCTGTTCTTTCTTATCCTTCTTTATTTTCATTTGGCAAGCCCAGTTCTTCTTCGTTCTCATTCTACCTTCTGATTTAGAGCTTCTTGTTTTACTTGCTCTTTGTGTGATTTACAGCAATTCGGATTATTCAAATATAACCAAATTTTCTGATGCTATTTCCTCACAGGCTTTGCAAGTGACAAGCATTAATTAGTATATTATTCTAACAAATATACATTGCTTGCTTGTGAAAATGCCAAATAAAAAGTGACATAAATTCATAGATCCAAAAGTTGTAAGGGTTAGTGCAAACAGCCAATTTGTTTTCTCTTCTAAGCTGTCTATATATAGATATATATTAAAAATAAAAATGTGTTAGTGCAGTCAGTGTTAATCAGATGACTTGTTTTCTGATTGCTTTAAATTCTCTTTTCAGATCCTGACATAGGGACTTGGATTATTTCTTATAAAAAAAAAAAACATTAGCTGCTTTATCATTAAGCTTTGGGAAACATAAGCATATTTTGCTTTGATCTTTCTAAGGAAACAAAGTCCTTGTGATTATGTTACTTGTGTGTGTGCATCTTGTAGTTTTTCTCCCCATGATAATTTCCAAACCTGTTACCCAGTTTCAAAACCAGGTTAATAATGACATGATTTATTCAAACAAGTCAGTACTACGTTGCCTAGTAGTGTTGTACAACTATTTAATTATGGTTAGAAATTATAATGTGGCTTTTCTACCATATGCATGTCAGGTTTAGCTTACAAGCCATTATCTCTTGTCACACAAGGTACCAAGTAATGTCAAGTATCTTGCAAGGAAATTTAATCATGCTGCAAGGAAATTTCTTCTTTTTGTTGCGCTGGTTTCAGGTGGGATAGAGTTAATTTTCTTCTCAGAGTCTGGTACAGTGCTCTGTTTTAGATTTGTGTTGAACACAAGGCTGATAACATAGAGATGTTTTTGTTATTGCTGAGCAGGGCTAACACAGAGCAAAGGGCTTTTCTGCTTTTTGTGCAACCACAGTGGGGAGGAAGTCATTGGTGCATTGGAGGTTGGGAGGAGACACAGCCAGAACAAGTGACCCCAGCTGACCAAAGGGATATTCCAGACCACAGGACCTCATGCTCATAATAGAAAGTAGGGAAGAAGAAGGAGGAAGGAAGTGCATTTGGAGTGATGGTGTTTGTTTTCCCAAGTAACTGTTACATGAGATGGGGTCCTGCTCTCCTGAAGATGGCTGAACACCTGCCAAACCATGGGAAGCAGTAAATTAATGCCTTTTTGCTTTGCTTGTGTGTGCAGCTTTAGCTTTCCCTGTTAAACTATATTATAACCCATGAGTTCTCTTTTGCCCTTCCTATTCTCTCCCCAGTCGTGCTGGTGGGGGAATGACTGAGCTGCTGTGTGGGGTCTGGTGGCTGCTGGCAAACCACAGTGCTTGGGTGAAAAGCAATGCCATGCACACTTTGCACCACTTACCTTTCTGCAAGCAAAAGATAAGGTGTTGGTGGGACAAGCTTCAGAGAGTGTGTCTAAACTTCATAAACAATGAAACATCAGCTAAATAACAATGCTGATGTTGTACAGCATTGTTATTTAGCTCACTGGATCATTTTTGAAGCGTCCCTATTAGTTCTCTCTATGGCAAAGGCTGTGGATGGTATCTAGAGACCCCTCCTAATAGACAGGGGAGATGAAACACCCCCAGACTGTGTGTTCTATCTCCTGTGCAATCTTTCACCTATTTCAAAAAGCTTTTATCCTCAAATACTGTTCCCTGCCTACATATACCTTTCTACTACTTACTAGTTCATATATAAACACCTTTGGGTTTATGTTGTAAAATATCTTTATCCTATGTTGCAGTGCAGTCTTCATTTTAGACACTGAGAAATTTAGAAGCCATGAGAAAAGATAATTATATCTTAGAGCACAAGAGCACAGCACAATCAAAGGGGAGCTAGGACTATATGGTGTGCTGTCTAGATGTGCTTCATTTTTACTGCATGAAACTTCACTAGTGAACATGAGCTGGTATACAACATTTAACTGACAAGCTTTTTTTTTTCCTTCTCTTTTTTTTTTTTTGGTCAGGGAATACTTATATCCCAAATTTTGTGTCTGATTGCTTAAAAGACTTACTTAAATTCCAAAAGAGCAGTGTTTCAACCTATTTTCTGAATACTCAGTATTTAAAGATGCTACAATAAAGCCCTGAATTTACCTTGAGCACAGACTTACATCTCTAAAAAGCCCACCTGAGATATTCTATGAGATGAATGGGTTAATGTGTTTTGCTCATATTCCAGACTGTGCAGTCCTTCTAGTTGGAAACTCCTGAGCAGACAATGGGGTCTTAGTTTGTTTCACAAAAGGTTCTGATGTTTGCAGGAGAAATTACTTGAAATATGCTGTGGTTTGTGGGAATCCAGACTGCACCTTTGTCAAATCTTCCGAGGGAGTATGGAAGGATAATGTCAGTAGAGAGGAGATGGAGAAAGCAGCTTTACCAAAATAAACAGTATGAGCTTGGCCAGATAATATAAATTTTGCTTGCATTCCTGTAATTTCTGGATGTAATCCCCAGATGAGGACTACTGCTCTGGGACACATAGACTTTCTTTCAGACCACTCATACATGTGAATTCCCTATACATCGAAAACAGACAAAAGAAAATGTTTTTTGGAGTTTCCAAAAAAATGAGAAGAATCCCATATATATGTATTTGAAATCTGTGTTTTATTACACTGAAGGCTAATGCACAGGCAAGCAGTTTGGCTGCATTTGTTGAATAAGCTGGCAAACAGTTAATGAATTTTACCTAGAACATAAAATCTCTGTATATCACAGACTGCTACATGGCATAAATCACAAATGACAGCACAGAGCCCTCTGTTATATTTAATTAGGTATTATTCAGACTCTCTTCTATCACTACAATGGCAAGATCCCAAACTGGTTGATTCTTTGATTTAAATATAATAAATTTTTAGAAAATGCCAGTGTAACTTCACTGAATTGCTGATAGATAGATAATAGAGTCTATTAGGAAGCTTGTAGAGTTGATAAATAGCATCTGATAAGTAACTTTTCCTTGGTATCAAGCTGGAAATTGATTGCAGCTCCTACTTACCAGTCTAGTCACATCGAAAGGCTCTTGAAGAGCAGCATACAGGAGTAGGGTTTTATAAGAGGGTGGCTGCTTGAATGTGCTCAGGATTGCTCTTCAGCAAAGACGGAATTGGGTGTTAAGCAGAAATTGAGGAAGCTTTGTGTATCGTGTCATTTAAGAGCCCTAAATTTCTAATTACATCTAAAAGAAGTTCTGTGGAGCCAAGAATAGGAGAAGCATATCAGCTCCTTTACTGCAATGTAATTTATTCTCAGAGGAGTTGGCATTAATTGAATTCTTTACATTCTCTACAAGGTAAATAGTTTACATTTATACTGCTCCCTTATGATTATCTGCTTTTGGGATGGGAAGGGGAACCAAGAAAAAAGAAAAAGGATGAAGTCCATTGCTACAGTGAGCAGATCCGTACTGACCTGATGGAAATGTTTCAGCTCTGGAAGTCAGGCTGAGTGGTTGCAAGCACCACCCTTCACTCACAGCTTAATAAATGTAATGGAGAGGCTGTTCAAATGGTAAGTAATTTTCCCTGTGCTGAACAAAGGATTTTCAAATCCAAGTATTTTGATGCTGACCTTAATGTTTCAATTTGAGATGGATTTAATCTAAGCCAGCCTTTCCTGTGGCTGTTCCTAGCCACATTTCTTTTGAAAACTGTAAGATCAGTAGAAAACACATAATAACTTTTGATTTCTGAAGAGAGCACCTGTAAAAAATGCATGGATCTGCGATTCGGACACAATGATTTCAGTTATGCTATAGTATTTATATCACTGATTTCATATCGAATTCATCTCAGCTTCATAAATACTAATAAATTATTTCTAATTCAACGTGATAAATTTAAATAATATGCATTGTTGGTAGAAGAAAAACCTCCTGTATAATAATGTCATTATGTATAACAGCAAAGTGCATTACTGAAAGGGCCAGTGCTTTAATTTCTGGTCTGACTTCTGTTACCAAACATGGAGTGCAATGAATGTGGCTTTTTGAACGGGGTGAAGCTGCACTGATTTACACCATCCATGTATCTGAAGCTGTAAGTGCCAAAGCACTTGCTGCTCATTGCATGCCTTTCCCACATGTCTTTGTTAGTAGTGTGGTTATGGTTAGCTATCCAGCTTTAAAAGTGTTGTACAGTAGTACAGTCTTTATGAAAAAATGCCTTGTTTAATTTGTTGAATGAATGCTAACATATTTAAACATTTATTGAAGTTGTTGAAATTTTGAAATATTTTATCTTTCTGCAATTCAGGCCAGTTTCAGTTATTTAAATTAGAATTGCAGTTGTGAAAATGGGCTGATATAATATCTTTAGCAAGAATAGACCAAGAGAGGGGCTAAGTGTCAGAGGACCCAAACTAAACACAGCATATGTTTTGGAGGGTTTTTTTACCCTTTTTCCTTTAGTGAGATTAAGCTGCTTAAAGACTATTGTTTTGGTAGCAGTATACATCTTGGAATCTCAGATTACAATTTCCAGGTACTTTAAATCCTCTACATTTTGTTTCAATGCTATTAAGTCTTTCAAATACCCAGAACTTTAATTATTCATTGTTCAAAATATAATAAAAATCAGCATGTTTGCATAAATAAAGGTAAGCATGTCTCTTATTATTTCAAAATTTATAATCTTAAGCATTATGCACCCTCATTCCATGTCACCTTATTTGAGAGGCTTACTGCATTAAGCAATATCAACAGTTTGATTATTTGCTTGCCTTTAAGTCACATGCAACATCAAAATACAATAAGTCTGAGCAGAGAGGTGAGCCTGTGTGTACATGTGTGTAGGAAATCAGCTTTACTTTCTGGAAATGCCTCCTGACCTGTGACTCAGATTAGTCAGGGACATAATCACCCCCATGTAATGTGAATTACTATCTGAGGTGCATTTTTTAGGATAACTAGTCTCCTAATTTAAATGCCAGACCAAGTGACTAAAGATAATAAAGCCATAAGAAGCAGTATAAGGGAAACCTGTATCAATATATCTTTCTGAAAAGAGGTATGGCAAAAATGTCCCTGCATACTGTAAAGTTACTTGAGCTCAAATCACCTTCAGAAGATGGAATATTATTTCTGTAACAGTACCCATTCTTCCTCTCTGTTTATGTCCCATCACCCTTCCTTTGCTCTTCATTTTGTTCAGGAGCTGGTGCTTGTAATATCACAAAATATTCCTTCTCTCATCTTCACAGTGAGAACCAGTGACAATTCAAAGCAAACTGTTCCTCTTTACTCAGAAATCTCTTATTTGCACGGGCAGGATCAAAACTGTAATTTGTCTTGTGATGTGGATGACATACTCTCTTATTGTGAGTAAATTGCTACAATTTTATGAAGCTGTTGTTAAAGCAGCAATTCTTCCCATTCTGGTGGTTCATGGTGGACCCAGTCAATGAAGCAGCTCTTTGCTAGCAGTGATGCTTTGCTAGCAAGCATCACTGAAACATTTTTTTTTCTTTTTTCTGTATTTTCTGTTGGTTACCTTGGTAATGACTTCCTTTGTCTTGTACTAATTAGTAATCAATGTAATGTGGTAAAAGTTTCTCTGGTTTTGATATTTCAGTGTTCTATACAGGCTTCTATATTGTGTGCTTATGCAGAAAATGCAGACCTTAAGACTATATGCATAGTGACAATCATATTTAATCAAGTCATTTTTGTCCAGAACATCCCATTAAATAAATCACAACCTGTTAAACTTTTTCGTGGGTGACACTGTCAAGGTGTTCTCTGGTGCAGTCTGCCATGACCATCACAGTGGCCTTATTGAATGGCTGCACATTAGTGTAATTTGTCATGCACTGAGCCAAGAACCACATGGAATAATCTTCAAATCTGATATCTTATGTCATGAGATACAAACTCTTTAACAAATATATTCAGAAGGCAACCTTTTTCCCTACCCACAAATCTTTACCATGCTGCCTCCTGACTAGCACTCTCTAAACCAGCTCTCTTTGGGATCATGTTTTCCATCTATCTTCTGTTGAATGGGGGTTGTACAGTGTTCTTGTACCAAATCAGTGTGGCAGTTTGTGCCAGTTTTCCTACATATGGAGAAGGAAAGGATGGACAGCCTTGCTGCATGTTACCTTTTCAGGAGGCTGTAATAGCTTTTCTTTGGAGTCTAACTGTGGATGAGTTGTCATTCTCTAAGCAATAACTGTTTACATCCACATAATAATGTTGTGGATTTTAGCAGCTGTTTTTTCCTGAAGGGTTTCTTTACAGCTGAAGCTGTTGCTGCTGTTGGCAAAGCTCACTTAGGACAGAGTAGTTGGCATACTTCAAATGGGAGAGCTTAATCCTGGGGATTGGGTTGATAGAAACTTTGGGCAGTTCAAGAGTCTTTGGTTAGCAAACAGTGCAGATTTACCGCTGTGACTAAGACAGAAGCCACAATTCTCAACCTTAGGTGAGTTTTCAAAATGTAAACATCAAGTTCGGTTGCAGCCTGTTGGAGCTCAAGTGCATGACTGCTCCTTCTTCCCTTCATGAAAGAGAAGGAATGAGCAGAGCAGGGGTGGGCTCCCAGCTACAGTTTTAAACACAGTTTAACACAGTGAGCTGGTTTTCCCTCTGTGGCTGTGAGCCTTGTTGGCAGGCATTATAGCCACATTTAGAAGCGTTAGGGTATAAATTTAGGGGGTTACAAGCCAAAAGGCCTGTGTAGGCTACAGGTTTGGCTGCTAAAATATTTTATACACAGCAGAACAATTCTAATAGTGAAAATTTGAAGTTTGTTTATTCCACAGTCCTAACATGAGAAAAAGACGCAATTGCAAATTACCTCAGGCTGAGAAGGATGATCTGAGTGTAGATCTTTTTTGGAATTAAGTGCTCTTAGCACTGGGATTGAAGCAAGGAATAAAGTTACGTCTTCTGCAGTGTTACAGTTACCCTTTCATTTCATTGTGTCTTCCAACAAGGAAATAAAAGAAATGAAATATATATTTTTTGCTATGAAATGAAACATATAATTTAAGGTCAAGTGGAAAATTTTGTTTTATACAGCTGGAGTCGTTGGCTTTGACATGCAAGAAGAAAGGGTTTGTGTTTTGCCTTAATGCAAGCCAATACTTGTTTCCAGTTTTCAGTTTGACAGCTCCTTTTCTTCTAACTAGAAGGGCATGCTAAGAAAGGAACAGAAATTATAGGGAGAGAGTAGCCTATGATAAAAGTAATTGACTGAACGTGACCTGTAGAATTATATTCTGTGTCTGCTTCTGTCATAGAGTTTCCTAACAAGACGCTCTGGGCACATTCTGAATAAATGTGTGCTCCTCAGTTTTGAGAAGTCTGATTTGAGACCATGGGTTGTAATTTATAGTGAATACATATAATATTTAATATAATATATAATATTTGTATTATATGTATTTTATGAAATAATATAAAATAATTTAGCAAACAAATATGTTATACATAGAATTTATAAAATTATTAGCATGCAGACCTAAGACTATCATTTGATATTTTATTATGGAATTGTGATACATAATAGTTTAAAGGCACTGAATACTATGCCTTTAAAGCAAACCAAAACATGTTAAAAAAGAACACAAAATTCTTGAATGGGACTCCCAAAATTAGTGAGTAGTTTTAAAAGAAAATCTTTGTTTTTCACTTCCTTTGTAGAGAAAGCAGATAAGAATACTCAGCTGTCCTTTTTTTAAATGAAAATAAATAAATATTTGTGATGCTTTTATGTGCTGTGATGAAATGAGCTTTACAAAATCCTGTCAGGAGATTGTTAATTGTGCCTTCACAGCAGGGTTTGAATGGTATTCAATAGATTAAACATGTGTCAAACCACAAGGAGAAAACAAAGTTGCCATTTAGTCAGCAGTACTCAGGTGTGCCCTCAATGAGATAGGGATCCTTTGATGATGTGACTAGAGGTAGAAAGAAACTTTATTGAGTTGGAGAGTAATGCTAATTTTGGTATCGTAACTGCCCAAGGTGAATTGAGTCTGCATTTCCTTCAAGAGGTCTTCAAACTGTGGAGAGAAAACCTCCCTCATCTGGGCTGCTGTCAGCTCTTAGAAATGACAAATTTGAGCACCTAGCCTCCATATGAAGGAAATTCATATACATAAAGTAGAACACGAGAATCAGAAGTGATGGGGTCATCTGTAGCCACCACATCAAAAGACCTTAGTGCAGGATAGTCGGCACATTGTTGATGGATGTGGATTCACATTCAAGGAGTTGGGCAATAAAATTATCTGACAATCCATAAGCTTCCTTTTGTAACATAACAGTCTCTTGAAAAGTAAGTAGCAGCACTCAGGCCTCCTACAGTCTTCGCTCTCAGTGGAAAAGAGAACATACTTGAAAAGAACGGTGTTATTGCAATATCAGCAAAAATACCATATTTAATGGTAAAAATAAAAAAGGAATCTGACTTAAAGGAAGTGCTATGAGTGTTAGGAATAATTGATTCAAAGACACATTTGTGATTGTTTTCACATAAAGATTTTAGTATCTGATGGTTTCATTAGAAGGATCAATTTTGATGTCTATACAATCAAAAAATTTAAAAAATTAGAAAAAAGTTATACACATGGTTAGAATCTGAAATGACTGATGTTTTTAAGAGGTAGTTACCTGAGTGCCCTCTGCATGCTAATGAACTTATTAAAATTATGATATGATGATTTTTCTTCTCAATGAATACAAGAATTTGCCAACCTAAGCCAAGATGAAATGAATAAAAAAGAGGCATGGGCATCAAACTAGCATTAGTCTTCATAATAGTTTCTGGTTTGTAAGCAAATGCTAGCCACTTGAATTGTATGGAAATATTTGGATATTTTGCCCATCTCACATTTGAACTTTCAGACTTCTTTCTATTCGTATTTGTTCACATGAACTGAGCCAGCTATTAAAAAATGCATGTAATTTAATGGAATGAGTTATTATTATTTTCAAAAAGTAAATGATAATGACATAGACTCCCTGTAGTCAGCCTTGGTCGAGTAGGAGGAGCTTACATGATGGGCTCCCACACAGTTAGAGCAACAAAATAATTGGTGGAGGTTTCATGGCACATTTGAAAGCACGATCTAAATTTGTTTGTGTTTAATTCCTTGCAGGCTGTTTCCAGCTATGTAATGTTTTTCGGACCCATGAGATGGAAATTGAGCAGTGCTTGCTGGAGTCCCTCCCCCTCGGCCAGCGGCAGCGGCTGGTCAAGCGCATGCGCTGTGACCAAATAAAGGCGTACTACGAGCGAGAGAAAGCTTTCCAGAAACGGGAGGGCTACGGGAAGAAGCTGAAACATGGAAAGAATCAACGAGTTTGTTTTAATCTTGCTGATATGATACAGGATGCAATCATACGCCATGATGATAAAGAAGGTACATATTATTAATGTTGTACGATATTTTCCTTTGTACAGTAAAAGTTTCAGAGGAAAAGTGTAGCACCAGCTCTCTGGCCACAGAGAGCAGGCAAAGATTTTCCCAGGCATTTTTCTGGGGAAGCTGTAAAAAAGCTCAGAGAAGGAATTAAAACAAATCTTATCACTTGCTGCACCTGTTTCTAGGCACATGTGGAATGTGTTATGGAGATTTGTTTACCAAAGGGTTGTTTCTTGATTGGACACTGAATGGTGTTTTGGTTGGTTGACCAATGTGGTCAAAGCTGTATTACACTGTCTGGAAGGGGTTAGGGGTTTCTTAAGAATATAGTATAATATAGTACAGAAGAATAAAGCAATGCTTCAGCCTTCTGCATCATGGAGACAATGCTAATTATTACCTGGCTGGGGGCCAGCTACCACAGAAAAGCTTTCTTGGTCTGGTCATCTCCTTTAAGTAAAATACAAAATACTGATCGTAAAGTGATTTTCTCAATGAAATATGCAGGCATGTATTGCATACAACACATTGCAACTTCCTACTGAAATGAATAAGGTGTGGGGAGTAAACCTTCAGAAACCGAATTAATTTATTTTGAGATTAATATAAATTAATATATTTCAAAACAAGTAAGGACTATGAATGTATGATTATGCCTGGCCTCTTACATACCTACATGAGCCATAGAATGTAGGCAAACAGAAGTTACTTTGAAATTAGGTTCTCATTTTTAACCAAAATTTGGAGTAAGGGATGCTGCTGTTAGTGACACTGGTGTGTCTAGAGCAAGGAGGTGGTGTATTCCCATAGTCACACCAGATAGAAGGTCATCTTTCTTCTTGTTAAATTATGTCCTTTGGAAATATGTAACCACACTTTAGGGTTCTGTTTTTAGTTTCCTGGCATTATGTGAATACCTGGTGCAGCTGATAGTAACCTGAGGAATTTGCAATTTACTGCTCAGAAGTGAACCAAACCTTGCAGTAAGAATCTCCCAACTTTTAGAAGTCCCCAGAAATCCCCATACTGTTGTGTTGTAGGGAGTGATATAACAAAAGAACTGATGCAATGTTGTTGGCAACTCCTTTGCAAATAGAGATTATGTCAGTTTTTGTAATCACATTAGTGTGAAAAGGGGAGACTCTGACACAGACATACATCGTGCAAAGAACTGGACAAGTTTCTCCTAATTTTTATAAGTTTGATTAGGTATGCCTTTTTTACTCACGTCTGAATATTCATTTTATTGTGCATTTGCTCTATCATTGCTTATCACTAAGATATAGTCCTACTCATTTAGCTCTTTAGAAGAAATTAATAAAAAAGCTCTTCTTTTAAAGTGAGTGCACAGAGCATAATTTTTAACTGAATAATAAATAAAATTCACAACCTTTCATTCCACTCTCCTGCTTCTTCCTAGCAGGAATTATAAACAAAGATTTTCCTCCATGTTCCCATAGCTCCAACTTTCTTTAAGAACCAAGCAGAATACTAGGTATGACTCTTAACATTCTGTAAAATTCAGATGCTTGAGGCTATTTTTGACATTCACACTGAAGAAATGTAGGTTGCTTATTGCAGTGGTGGTACGGCATCAACAGTGCTTTGTCTTACCTATACTTGGCCTTGAGCTGCACCTGAATCAGAATATAAAGTTCATCAAGTTCTGAGACTGAATAACGTAAACAGAAAGGGCAGATATCTCAGGCAGAGGAAAGTAAAATGGAGGAAAACCTGGAATTTTGTTCTGCACTTGAAACAGATAAAACAGGTCCACAGAAGCAAGGAGATCAAATAGCCCACAGATAACACAGTTCTGAATTTGTTGCCTGTGGTTCTTTCCCAGGACTATGAAAATGTGCGATTGTTGTCTTTAGGCAGCTTGGGGACCTGCAAGTGCCTATCTGTTGTGTTTTTAGCCAAATGTTCCCAGTGCTTTGGGGTGAAATATGCCATATTAAAAATAAAAAAAACCCCAAACCAAAACAATATCAACAAAGTTTAAACTCGCACACATGAAAGCTGCTTTCCTACTATTATTGCTGAGTGAAACATACAACCATGACTCTTCAGTGAATATACCTACATTAGAATTTCTGTTCAAATTAGACATATTCTTTTGTAATAAATATCACATCCATTTACTGTGTTTGGTCATGTTTTATGGAGCATGTAACGTAGATTCCTTTCAGGCAAAACTGTATTGGAAGATGTGGTCTGGAAGTACAGCTAGTGCCCCAAAACAGCAATGAGCTTTCAGTCCATAAGGATCAGCTAGACAGAGCCCAGAGTAATCCCATGGAAGTGGTGGGGCTTTTGCTACAACCTGTTTCTCTTCTCTATTTAATCATATTATACAACGTGCTCAGAAATCAACAGCATTGGATAGGTGTAAAAGACAGCTAAGAAAGGTGTTTTGTTCTATGGATGAAATGCAAAAAATGTAGTATAGAAAGTAGAAAGAGGGCACAACAAGGGGATAGAAGTTGTCCAAGTGAAGTCCAGGGGCTCAGTTTTTCTGAAGTATCATAAATGATATAGACTGGACAAAACATTGTGAAGTGGTGAGTTGTAGTTCTGGTTTGGTACATGAGATAAATTGAACATCATCAATGTATATAGAAAGATGAATTTATAATGTGACTGGCAGAGACATTTCACAATGAGGCTGATCAGAATTTCACTCTTATAAATTAATTGTCTTTGTTAATAATGAAAAATCTCCAAAATTACTATAGCAGCTGCTACTGAGCAAAAAATGCATTGCTGTTACTGCATGCTCACAGGAGTGACCATTATTTTGCTCTAAAATTAATTTTAGAATGGCCTTTGAGAAATTTTTACTAGTGACCTGCTTTGTATCAAATATATAAATTAAATATATGTTCATTTGATTTCTCAGTAAGTTAAAAATTAGTGAAATTATGTATCTTTGCTCTTTTTTATTAATTATTTTTTATTATTAGTAGTAACTGTTCTTTAGTATTTTATTTGACCCAGGGAGATTGAAGGGGAATCCTCCTTCTCTGTCTCCTTGCAGCATCCTGTAGTTTCTCTGTTTTAAAGCAATATGTTTTTACTGCTGTTGATGGGCCATATCCACCCACACTGCTAGCAGTGAGGAGATTTGGGAGATTCTGCAACTATTGTTCTCAGTGTTGACATGTATAGAAGCAGAAGCTGATGAATAAATGAAAGCACTGTTTTTTGATGCTGATTTTGTACATCTTTACGGCTGGCAAGGGAATACCTCTTGTTAATTTTCCTTTAAATACTATATACTTTTCTTCTGTGGGATATTAAATCCCTAATAAAAATGGGCAGCAGGAAATTTGTCTTGCTGGCATCAGTCTTACAAAAGTATTGCAAAATGGGAGATGCAGCCAAGTAGGTTTCTGCAGCCCATTCCTTCCCACTGCGAACTAGGCATGCTTGCACTCACATGTGGCATTACCATGTGGACTCAGATCTTTTCTAGTACACACACACAAACCATACATCGGTATTTGGTGAGCCTGCACATCAGCAAAGACTCATCTACAAGCAATTAGGAAATGAACGGAGCACTCAGGAAATAAACTGAGTCCGAGTTTCTGCTTCAAATGCAAGGTAGTCAAATGGATCCTTAGTATTTGGGCCTCTTGAGAATAATGGGTCTGCATCCTTCCTGAGGCAAAGGTGCAGTTTTTGGCACTGACAGAACTGAGAAACAATGGCTGCTATGAAAGATGTGATTTTTGGAACGTGAGCTGATTGATAAGCTTGCTGCAATGAAAACAGCAGCTGAAAGTGGACGTGACAGTCCTGTACCTGAAATCTAACACGGGGGAAACTAAAGGACTGGGTCTAGTTTCTGTCATCTTTTGGTATAATCTGTAACCCACCTTCTCAGTCATCCTGCAGAATTACTCAAGATGTAGGACTGTCAGAAAATCTTTGTATGTAGTAAGTATCTTTTGTATTAAAATCTCTCAGTTGTGATGCAGTCATGATGTGTACCATGAGGTCTGCCGGGCTGGCAGGTGGTGCTAGGTCAGGGTACAAAGTGCAGAGAGCCATCAAATTCAGTCTGGAGACAAAAGAGGTACTCCTGTGAAAATCAGCATTACAAAAGGGAAATGCAGATTCCCTAAACCTATTTAAAGGCCATTTCATCCTTCTGATGAGCAATATGCTGATTCTGTGACAGCATTGTGATTCTAAATAGCAGCGATACCAGGGTGAGTGAGTGTTAGCATAATGCTGAGTCTCTAGTAATGATTCTTTGTCCTTTTGTAGTGACTCCCTGCTTTAGACAGCCCTCCTCAATTCTCCCAGAGCTTCTTCCTAACCCTGCAGAGTTGCGGGTGTGACTTTGCCTTCAGAGATAGAATGCTGGGATATGGTGGCTGGGGACAGCCTTACTCTCCTGTCTCTCACCACGGTATGTCAGAAAAAGGGGATTTAAAAAGAAGATGATACCAATATCCTACTTTTCCTGCAGTGTGTTCACTGCCAAGGCAGATCTCCCGGGACTGGGTCCTAGCCCCAGCTGATTGACTGCCGAGCAGTTTCATAGTGAAGGAAAGAAAACAGAAATCCTATCTCACTTCCCTTCCTCTGATGCCAGTATCTCTAGCTGTTTGAAAGATGTAATATTATTGTGAGATTGGTAGTATCATGATATTTGAAAGGGTTGGAATTATCAATACAATTGAAGGGTTTAGTACCATTAGCTATTTTAATGAGCACTGTATAATGTACAATGTTATGATAAATTTCAGTTATGTTAATTAAAAGGGTGTGTAAGTGAGCATAAAAGGGGGTACAGGTGGGGCTGGTGCTGAACTGTAATTTATATCTGAACAACTTTGGGCCATAAAGAGGGCTCAGGGGAGGGGAAACAAAATCTATTCAGAAGAAGAATATATCTTTAATTTAAGGTGGCAGATGAGTTCACCATTAGCTTTTGTTAGGAGAATGTGTCAGACATGTTATAATAATCCTTCCTATTCATGGAAAAAAAAAGAAATAATCTGAAACAGAAAAGTGAGGCTGAAACTGAGCAGAAATAAACATTTTTTTTTATTATTTCCTTGCATTATTTTCAAATCCTCTTAACAGACTTCTTATATTTGCATTCTATTACAATGGGCTTGGTTATGCTTTACTGTCCTTTTTCCAATAGAAACAGCTTGGTTGGATACGTACAAGATGTTCTGCAGCACAGTGGATTGCACTGACTGTGTCTGGCAAACATCTCAGGGCAAACTTATTGATCCTCAGCAATCAATTTTAACATTGCCAGCACTGTTTTTGAAAAGCTGGAAGAAGGAGGATGTGGGCAGTAGTGACAGGCTGGTGAGAGCCAGGCTCCATGATGTGAAACCTGTTATCAGGCAGCAGTGTGAAACATAGACTCTCCCTGGCAAACACCTTTACAATTAAGAAGAATGGGAACATATTCAGATAGCATGTCTGCTGCTGGGATTCTGACTTTCAGACTACCTTTTTAGATGTTTGATGATACCTCCTCTTGTCAAACTGATTTCAGGCAGCTTTTCTGATTTTTATATCCTGCATGTTCAGGGATGGATGGTGAGAAAGCAATGGTAATGCCTGATGTTTAAAATTCATCAAACCCTTGGATGAGGATTGCTTTTTTGTGTGCCAGAAGTTCAGAGGCATCTTTGCTACTATAAGAGACTAAAAGATAAAAGAATATATTTACTAAAGACAGAGAATTTTAGTAATAAAAGAGTTTTACAGAAGCACAATGTAATAAAACACATTACTATGCTTAATGTTTAGGAAAGAGGTGAAAAACAGGTGTAACATTTAATCTCTCAAGTTAGGTCCTTATCATTAAGGCAGAGTTTCCTTAAATTAGGCAAAAAAAACCCCTGTCTCGAGTTTAAAATAAGGGTGACTGGAAAAGAGAAAGATCTCTGTGTGAAAGTGCAGATTAATCTTCTGTGCCACCATAGATTACCATAATCCACTCTTGTTTGCTTCCACCTTTAAAATTCTTCCTGCCTTTTTTCTTATGATTAATATTTAATATCACCTTCCTTCATTCAGTTCTCCTCCCAAAGGTACTTTAATTAGCATTTCTTTTGTATACTGGATATTGCAGCTACAGCCTTCTGAAGAGGCAGGGCTAAAATCATAATGAATGATAATAAATAATAATAAATGAGGAAAATTAAATGCATGGGATATTTATATTTTATATATATGCATATATATACACACACACTTTTTATACATGTATTATACCAAAGGCATAAAGGCCAGAAATATAAACTGGTGAATCAGAATTTTGTTGTGTAATCTGAATAACTTTCCCAAGTTTTCCATGCACTCTTGATTTTACAGTCTATTTCAGGAAACCTCACTTTTAGCAGTTTTTTCCAACTCTGAGAAGGATAAAATGACAAATAGTTGTAGTGTGTTTATCATGCTCAGGTAACCTTCATGACAAAAGAAAGTTCCCAGATTTAAAAAACAAAACAAAACAAAACAAAAAAAAGCAAAAACAAACAAACAAACAAAAAAAAAACAGTTGGGTCAAAGCCTGAATTAATAGGAAATGAGACAAATAACACCAATTAATAAGGTCTTGCATAGTGATGTCATGAAGGGAGAGCCCCAAAAAATCAATTTAATCTAATTTCAGTTTGAGGAATTTAAAACTCTGAATGGTCAAGAACATCCAGAACAGAATTAAAATGTATTGCATACTCTGTATTACCTTACTTTAGCATTCTCAGTCCTTTTTAAAATTTAAATCAAGGATTCCTCAGATTTTATAGGGCTTTGTTTCAAGATTGTTCTAGCGTTATTTAATGTATTTTAATTTCAGATTACTATTTACTCTCACTCTAAACTTAATTAAAACCTATTTTTTATCTTTCCAGGGAAGCAAATGGATTTCATTATGCATGTAATAATAGGGAGACTTCCCCACACAGAACTATTTTGGATTTTACAGTGTTTCCCTTGAATCAGAGGAGAAAAATGTACATTAGACAGTAATCTAAAAGGGACTATTTACAAATGTTGATTTGCTGGGAACTATTGTAGAAGAAATCACAACAGACATGTATGATAATTTATACAATTTAATATTTATTGTCCAATCCTTAAGAGACTTGAGCACTAGACACTGAACAGTGGAGTCAAGAGCCTAATCAGAGCATATGAAATTAATGAAGTATACAAAAATTTTGAGAATTGGGGCTCTTGGAAAGAAGGAAAAGTATATACTGTAAATGATTGCTTTCACAAGACAAATTCATGCATTCTGGACTGGGAATCATGTCTGTAACTCTGGATGACACTAACACAGCTGACTGTCTAGCATGTTGCTGCTGATTTAATCTGTCCTCTGTATAGGAAAACAAAGCATCAATCAACCATCTCAATCCACCTATTGGTGGAAGCTTTTCCAAAGGCCCAGAAGATAGAGACATTTCAAACCAGAGCAAGGCTTCAATCCTATAGATCCAGCATGGTTGTTAACTTTCTTTGGCTCCATGTGTGCTGAATTCAACAACACAGGGCATCTTTTTGTTATGACGAAGGGAAACAATGCCTTTAGTTATTGGGTAACAGATGTTTGGTAATTAAAGCAGCCCATTTCAAAAGCAATCATTCAATCACAGGGAGTTGAAATTTGAATACATCTGAATTCCTACAGATTTCCATATGTGCTTTTTGTCCACGTGTTTACATTTTTAGTAATTTAGTGAAGTTCAGAATTAAATATTAAATGATTTGCTGTTGATAAAAATATGTATGAATGATATTATAAAACACTTTTTAATTGGAAAAATTAAGACTTGTCGAAAAAGGTATGACACGTCAAAAAGTGAAGAATAGATTTGAGGGTGTAGATTTTAATCTATCATTTTGTTCATATGGACTGTCTAACCACAGGAGTGCTTCTGCTCCATGACTACTCTTCTCTTAGCTGTGAAATTTTCCTGGTTTGTTTCAGCTGCAGTTTTTGTCTCTGCACATGCCCAGAAATACCTTGGTTTGAACAGCTATCCTCTGCCTGTACCAAGGGGGGAAATAAAGAAAAAGCATCCCTCTATTTTGGATCCCTCTCAGTAGGGAGTTTCACACCAAGCGTAATTTATCTGTCTTTTGATCAAATGGAGTTATGTTGTCCTCCTTCTGGAGGACAATAGGAGCTGTGAGCCACCTATTTTTGCTCGCCCACAGGTTTTACCTGTGGGTTGCTTTGAGAGCCATTTTTTGTCTGTGCATTTCTCTGTCCCACTGACTCTTCTGTGCCCTTCTGTCCAGACACCTCAAGTATCTCGAGCAGTGTCCAGCCTGGCATGGCTTTTTCCTGGAGGAGGACCTGAGAGGCAAATTGGATCTAGCTGGTCTTGCTTGCATTAGAGTAAACTGTAGAAAGTTGAATGAATAGCAAACTGTTGTACAAAAATGTCAATGCTATCATTATGGGTGCTACAAACTGTGTTTTGAAAACGGGAGTATATTCTGTGCTATTTGCAGTCCTGTTTCACATGCTTAAGCTCTGAATAAATAAAAACTGTGTTTGAACTTCATGATTCCCTTTTGGTGGTTTTAGGTGTCTATAACTTCATCCTGAAAGATTTGTTAAAAAGCATGCCTTTTTCTTACTGATATAGACAGTTTCTAGAAACTCAGCTTTCGGATTTTTCTTTGAATCACAGATTTCTAAGATGTAGGCACTGAGTTGCTTTTTTTCTATGCAGGTAAGTACATTCTTGAACTTTAGTCCTACATACCCAAACAAAACCACATTTGATTAACTAGAAAACATAAATGTTGCTTCAATTGCAAGTGTAAAATATAATATTTACAAGAGAACCTCTATAAAAACACAAATTTTCCCTATTTTTTTATTTACTTCTGAACACATTTTCAAAATTCTCAAATACTTATTTTGGTGGACTATGATATGAAGATTTCTGCAGTTGGAAAAGTCGGTGTGTATATTGTGCATGACTACTAATCAAACTTATTAGAAGAGTAGAAGAGAACTTGTGGACTGAGATAGAGACACTTTAATAAGGAAAGCAAATGCCATGCACACAAGCAGTGAAAAACAAGGAATGAATGCACAGGAAGGGTGTTCAGGCATCTCCAGGAGAGCAGGGCCTCATCATATGTAGTGGTGACTTGTGAAGACAAATCCCAACACTCTAAATGTTGTTCCTCTTTCTTCCCCCCTTTTTATATAATGAGTATGATGTCCTATGGTCTGGGACATCCCTTTGGTCAGTTGTGATCACCTATCCTGGCTGTGTCTCCTCCCAGCCTCCCATGCACCAATATGAGAAGCAGAAAAGGACTTGGCTCTGTGTTAGGCCCACTCAGCAATAACAAAAACACCTTTCTGTTATTGACCCTGTGTTCAGCACAAATCCAAAACATGGACCCCTACCAGCCACTGTGAAGAAAATTATCTCTACCCCAGCTGAAACCAGCACAGCATGCTCCCTCATTCAAGTATGAAGCATGAAGAAACACAAGGACTAATCACTCACAAATTCGCTGTCATGCCAATAAAGGTTCGTTAAGCCATTAGCAACCTACAAATTGGCACCTGGCAGTTCTTCCTATTCCTTTGAAAGGGGATCCACAGTGGGATGCAAGATTCTAAATTGGCAGCAATCAGAAGCCTATTTTCTCTGTGGAAGATGGTATCCACTGAGTAGCAGGTACTGCTGACATTCTCTGCTTATTGTTATAAGTCACTGATTAAAAAAAATATTGCTGTAATGACAGAAGATCCTAGTCTATTCTTATGAAATAAAAAGAGAACAAGAAAAGAATATTTTCTATGCAATTTGCTTTTGATTTAATCCTCAGTGTAATTATTGTGCTTCATATTGATTTCCAATAATATTTCAGTGCAAAGGGGAAGCTTTCCTGTATCTGTCTTTCAATATCACTTACTTAAAAATGCTTTCATTTCACAAATGATAGAAATTAAGATGGGAAACTACAGAAATCAGTAGAGAAAAACCTTTACTGTTGTTTTTTGTCTTTTTTACAAGCAAACCTCTATGGCAATAATACAGTTCTGTACAAAAATGAACTTAAATAAGTCTTTAAAATGTTTTCAAGTTTTTAGTTCAACTTTATTAGCATTTTTCTACCAGGGCATATTCAAATTGCTACATTGGAGCATAAAATATAATAAAATTGAATACTTAAGCATAAGACTGGGAAAAGACCTTATTCTGATATCTTGCATCTTGCAGACTTTGTTTTATGACTGTCAAATTAGTTGCCAGTTTGAGAAGAACATTCCTTCAAAATTTCTGAAAAGTGGAGCTTGTTTGGAGATTTTGTGAAGTGGGATAATGAAGTGGAGTATCTTTCTCTAGAACCTTTGAAGGCATAACTAAATGAACAGAGCCAGTAAATGCAGCAAATAATTTTTAATAGCTAAATTTTTTAGGGCTTTTTTGTTATTCTGATTTTTTTTTAACAAGAGCATGTGCCAAGTTGTGCATCTGTGATTGGGCAGTCCTGGTTGTGAGTATACACTGGGGAGTGAGAGGCTGCAGAGCAGTGCCATGGAAAGGGCCCTGGGGGCCCTGGTCAATGTCAAGTTGAACATGAGCCAGCAGAGCCCTGGCAGCCAGGAGGGCCAAGCCTGTCCTGGGGGCATCAGGGACAGCATGGCCAGCTGGGCAAGGGAGGGGATTGTCCTGCTCTGCTCTGAGCTGGGCTCACCTCGAGTGCTGAGGACAGTTTTAGGTGCCACAATAAAAGAAAGGCATTGAACTGTTGGGGAGCATCCAAAGGAGGCCACAAAAATGGTGAAGGGCCTTGAGGGGAAGCTGTGTAAGGAGCTGCTGAGGTCATTTGGTCTGTTCAGCCTGGAGGAGGCTGAGGGGAGACCTCATTGCAGTTACAGCTTCCTCATGAGGGGGAGAGAAGGGGCAGACACTGATTTCTTCTATCTGGTGATCAATGACAGGACCCGAGGAACTGGCCTGATGCTGTGTCAGGGGAGGTTTAGGTTGGATATCATGAAAAGATTTTTCACCCAGAGAGTAGCTGGGCACTGGAACAGGCTCCCCGGGGCAGTGGTTACAGCACCAGCCTGTCAGATTTCAAGAAATGTTTGAACAATACTCTCAGGTACATGGTGTGACTCTTGGGGTGTCCTGTGCAGGGCCAGGAGTTGGACTCGATGATCCTTATGGGCCCTTTCCAACTCAGCATATTCTATGATTCTTTCATTCTGTCTGAATGGTAGTACCTTTCCCAGTAAAATCACAAATATATCTGAGAACAAAATAGATTTATTTATATAGTGCCTTGTGTTTTTTTCCTCCTTAGTACAAATTCAAAACACAAAATACATATACTGCTTATTATTTCAGTCATCTTTTTGTTCTCTGAGGCATGAGTTGGAGGAGTCTTTCTTCTCAGTGCACTGAGGTATCATCTTAACTCAGTCTGAAAGGCTTTTTAGCTGTTAAAACATTTTGCACTTCAAATTGACAGTGAACAAATTCTATAGCTGTGATAGAAATTAGTAGAAAGCTTATATGGCATAATGTATAAAAACCTGATTATTCTCAATTATCATTAATTGCAGCCTAGTAATAGGCTGCAACAGTGGAGGAATTGAAGGTTTCAAGAATACAGTCAATAAATCTAAGGGAATGGCTAATTTAGGTTGTGTTTCTGTGTGAATTGCATCCAAGAATAGAGGTGTAAATGTGAGTAGCTAAGGTGAAATTCACAATATTTCTAAATGTCCTTCTTTGAACAAGCATATGCATATGCAAAAGTTCAAGGTTTTAAGCATATGCAAAAGGTTCAAGGTAGAATTCAGTCAGCCTGGAACCACATACTGCTTTCTTACTGTTTCTTTCTGATGGCTCTCTATTACAATGCAGTGTAAAGGTAACCTTGAATTAGCAGTGATTTTACAGGACAATGAGATGGTTAGAGTAGGTAATTTCTCACACCATGCACTTTTTAGGGTTTTGATTACATTTGGGCTCAAAAGACAAATATGACAGCTGTAGCAGTAAATCCTTGAGTTAGGGTTGGTGCTCCAAATTTTAGCAATCACAACTACTGCTGACATAAAATGGTAGTTCTTTCCAGACTTCCACATTTACCCATTGACAGCACAGAAAATATGCCTTGAGGTGTTATTAAAGCTGGAAGTATCTGTGTGAAATTTGAACTGCTGCTTTGTTTCTTAGTCTACTAAAAGGGCATCCTATAAGAGGGAACCACTGTCCTTTTAATAATGGCCATCTGAACATCACTGGCTTCTCAGTTCCTATACAGGGTGAATGTTAGATTTCTTTTGCTTTCAAGCCTCTCCCTAAAAATCCTATGGATCACATATTTAGAATTATACAAATTGAACAGAAAAGGACAGATGTAAAGTCCAAATATATGTAGTTCTGCCGATGCTTCTGGATTAGTCCTTGTCTCTTTTTCTTAACTTAGGCACTTCTAATATGGAGTTCTCTCTGGCTTCTCCCTGATTTATGCACCAGATAGCTGTCAGATGTATTGTTTGAGCAAATGATAACATGTGGCATTGGGTATCACTGGGGAAGTTTGAGGCTTTGTAGCTATAGCTCATCACTGCACCCCAAACCTACCATGTAGCTCTGTTTGAACATGGACTCATTGCTATGACTCAGACTTGAGATCTCCTCTTCTGTCAGGTGATGTTGGTTGCTCCTTCCCCTTGCTGACATCAAGATTGAATTCACAGAGTTAAAAGATCAGTCTGGCTAGAAAGACCTCAGAAGGTCCAATAGTCCAATATCATGCTGACTTTGTAGAGGAATGAGACAACTTGGGTATTGAACTAAGGCAGCTCTTATTATTGTAGTGCAAAAGCAGACTAAGCAAAGCAGAGAAATTCCTGTGGAGAGCAACTGATAATTCTGCTTCAAAGCCAAATTAAACCATCAGCTTTTATGTCAGACTTTTGCTTTCCATAAACTATGAAAAAGAGATGATTATACCAGGCACTGTGTGAGTGTAATTTTCTCCTGTCCATGCTGGCCTATGACTCCAGTTCACACTGGCAATCCATACCTGTAAAAAATGAAGTAAAACATAAATAAAGCAAAATTTGCTTTGTGTTGGTTGCTCCAGCTTTGGCATAATAATTTTGCTATTCTGGTGTCTGACTGGTATTGGAGAAGAGGAGGCAGAGGGTCTGTCTTGCAGCACAATCCTATGTTCCCCAGATCCTCAAGAGTTTCACTGGTAACCCCAAGTAGGTTCACCTTACATAAGACTGATATGTAGATTTAGCTGTCTGTAAGCTTGATAATATTGAATGCAGAATGGTTTGTGCTTCAAGTTTGTCTCTTTGGTTGCACATTTTTTTCAGATGAACTGTTATAAATCTGTCATTTCAGTCCTCTGTGTCCCTGTATGGTTTTTGCATTTCATAGTGAACTTTGAAATCAAGTGAAGTCTACATCACTGCAATCTTCAGCTGCCCAAGTCTGCCAGCCTTATCTCAAAGCAGATACATGGAGATGTTTTCCTTTGCTTATTTTGAGGTGGTTTAAGAAAGTGTCAGCCACAGTTTGATAGCTTTTTCCTTCCGTGTTGGCTTTATACACATGATCTGTTGTTCTTGGGGTGATAATGTATTCATTGCTTATTTTTCTGCTGTTTTTTGTTGTTGGCATACTGGTAGTGGTGGTTGTTGCTGTTACTGGTGTGGGAAAATGAAGGTGTTAGCCAGAATGCACTGGAGTTGGAAACCTCTAGAAACAGCTGTAGGACGTGAGTGAGTGGAAGCAGGATCATTTCCAGGAGTCTGCACTTGTGCAGTCAGAGCAGCCCTGACTGGGAGAGATTTTCTCCTGTCTGGACTTTTCTGTGGGCAATTTGCTCGCCTTGCTGGACCTCCAGGCCACCCATCAGTTATCAGGGAGACTATTAAAAGATTCCATAATGTATTAAAACAAATTTGATGCATTAAATTTGATACATTTAATACATGCAATTTGTTACAAAACAGATTTAATACATTAAAATGAACACTTACTAGTGTTTTTAGAACACTTGTTTGCATCACTGTTGTAGTCACTACTGACAGAAGACTCCTAGTCTGCACAAAGAATACACAGCAGGCAAATGTGAAAATAATTATTTGGGCCCCCTTGTCCGAAATAAACAAGGACTCAAAAAGTTATGTTATATTTTGAAATCTGAAAAGTTTTCCCAAGTGTGAAAGAATTGCTTGCAGATTTGGAGTTTGGGAGACAACATATAAGAGAAGTTCTAGCTGTAACTGTTAGACCCTTCATGTCTAGAAGAGGTGAAAAATTAGAAAAGACTGAAGAAGACTTGGACATCAGTGGATATAACCTGCTTGAAATACTTTTAGGGAAAATATAATTAATTTCAAGAATGCAGCAATTGAGCCCAATCAAATTCTGGAAAACAAGTAATGAGAAATGAAAACATCATTGAGCTAGGTACACAGTCATAGTTATTTTCTTTGAAGATTTATGACACAAGTGTTTCATGTAGCCAATATATGAAAATGTTCATACCTGTTTCATGTAGTGCACAGGTTAATAGAAGGACTTGGTAACCATCATGTTACAACCAATGCAGTAAGTGCTGAATAGAATTGTAAGGTAATACTTGACAAGTTTACCCAAACTGAAGCGTTCATGCTTTTTATATTCATGTTTATGTGGGAGACTCATGACAGGACCCTATATGCTGCTTTCCTGGAGTGATCATGACTGAACAGTACAGATAATCTCTCCAGACCTCTTGTACCAGTTTCTCAGTCACAAATTCTTAGCAGAATAGGAGTGGCTTCACACTGCCTCTCCAGAAGCTAAATTTTCTGGATGTGGTGATTCCACCTCTGAGTTGACAAAGAAGGCAAATCCTATTCCACCACCTCCAATAGGAGGTGTCATTCTGTCCATATATGCAAGCACTTGTAAGTCTTTGCAAACTTTATGAATTGTGTTAAGAAGAGAAGAAACTGAGAGGTGAGGGTGTGCATCGTGAAGTAGAAAAGAACCATTAAGAAGTTGAATATATTATTCTTGGTTAGTTTTGGCAAACCGTAAAAGACTGTGACTGAATGTTGATATGGTTAAAAAATGTGTGACATGAACACACCAAAATCCAATTGCTCTCTATCTTTAACTCTGTAAAAGTGAAGAGGGGAATGATTTCAATTGTGCATGGGGTTTCTCCATTGCTCTTCACATCTCTTGACCACCTCGGGTATGTCTGACAGAGGATGATGGTATCAGTATGAAATGTTTGAAAGGGTTTATCATATAGCAGAATGTGTCTCAACCAGAAAGTGTTTCATAGCACACCAGTTTTAATGTACTGTAAAATTACATATATAGATAAATAGAATTTTGGTCAGAAAAACTTAATTATGTGGACATTCAAAGTGCCAAGGTAGAAGAGCAGAGACTTAACTCTGCTCTCATGAAACCTGTGGAAGTGTGAAAGGGACTTTAAATCCTTCTGGAGGTGATAGTTTGTTCAAAATTAATTAAATACAGGCAAATGCTGTAAGGGCACCATGAGGGCCAGCTGCTCCCAACTGCTCTGTGGGCCCCTGGGAACATGGGGGCCACCCCAGGGCAGCTGGACAGGGTCTGGCAGCTGGGGCCTGTCCCACTGCCCCAGCTGGATGTTATGTCAATGTTATATTTTCTAATTCATAAAATTTCATTCATGATTTTATGATGCCATTCCTACACCATTTTTACTGCAGGCTCTTTGTATCAGATTTAGCAGTTGTGTGGCTGCAGAATAAGTCAGTTCAGCAAACTGATCCAAAAGAAAGTGCACCCCCCCCTAGAATCAACAGCTAAATTCTTTGTCACCTCTCTGAACCAATTCACCTTCCCATTGCACAGCTGCTGAGGCTGATGCAGAGAAAGAAAGGAAACATTCTGATGTCTTGGAAGCACTGCTTGATTTTAATAGTTCCCTAAGGATACTTCTAATACCAAATGACACTTTAAAAGTGCGTTTCTAACACAGTTTAAAACTAAGGTAAAATTGAGGCTGCCATTGGTTGCTCTCCTTTCTGTCTGGCTCTGCTTCTGTCCCACCCTATTGTCCTCCCATCTTTATGCTCATTTTGGAATGAGGCAGGGAGATAAACCATCTAGACACTGCCTTTGTTAAGGTTGGTCTTCAGCTGGTTTAACTCTCCATCCCAGCTCATGGCAGCGTGACATGTGGCACTGCTATGCGAAGATGAGGGCAGGAGTCAGCCTGATAATGCATGAGCAAGAGGGAAGCAGCTCTGGTTCTGACAGTACAAACTGTTACAGATCACGCACTGTGAAAGGTGATGCCTGAGCCACATATGTCAAGCGGTGAGATATTCCTGGAACTACACATTTTCTTCATGGTTTTGGTCACTCATATCCCAGACACACAATTATTTTGGATAAATGCATGGATCAAAAAAGCCCCTAGTTTGTTCTGTACTGCCTAATTTAAGTTTGCTTTCTTGTGCACTGCATACCCTGGGAATTCCAGGAGACACATGGGATCTAACAGCCAGTGGTCCACAGCTGGTAATTAGCACCATTTAGCAGCTGCTGAGCAGGACAGTAGTCTGTTATCCTTGAAGATCTCTGACACAAATCGTAATGAGTTGCTTACAAGGCTTCTAAGCCAGCTGGCATAAACTTGCTCTGCATGTTGTGGGAGTTAAAGAGGGACTGACTTTTGCTTCATAAGGAATATAAGTCAGCAGTAATCTGATTTATGCCAATTAAGTAATGTTGGCATAGGATCAACATACATGTCCGTGAAACAGAGGGGGTGTACAGTCTGTTCAGGTGAAAATTTGTGTTGTATGCAAATTCTGTAACTGTTACAACTAAGGAAAAGCATGGGTATGACAATGGTTTTCAAATTAAGGTACTGACCACCAAATAAGTTATTTTGCTGACGTGTGTTTTAGTGTTTATCATTTAATGACTATAGAACTGGAAATTTGCAAACTCTGAAATAAATTTAACGTATTTAGCAAAATGCTGTAAGATATGAGGTTTTTACTGAATTCTACAAATATTTGAATGTACAATCAGGTGTTTCTGTAGCTGAAAAATTGGCCCAAAAATTATACTGGTAATTTAAAGAGCTTTCAAACATATCTCTAAGGTGAACCTAGTGGGCTGTGAGCTTTTGCGATGCTTGAGTGTAGCCTGATGATAAAATTCTTACTGGTTTTAGTCACCTTTGTCAGGAACTCCAGGAAAATCCTTACATGGGAGACAGATCAAATATGTGTAAAAAAATAAATACATGAACTAAATGCTAAAATATTTCATTACTTTTTTTTTTCACATAACCTTGAAATAAATAAATATCATTAACTAGCTGGAAGTGAAAGTTTTAAGAAAAGCTACGTTTAAGTTTACTCTATGATCAACTACTTTCCCTAAGATTTATTTTAGAGTGTTCAACTTCCAGTAAACATTACAAATATTTGTTTTATAGTAATTTTATCTCACTAACAGACATTCTGGATTCAGTCAGGTCTGTGCTACCAGTTTTTGTAAACACAGCTATTTAGTCCTCAGAAGTAGCTATGCTGGCAAAACTCTGGCTGTGTTATTAGCAGTGATGATAGACCCAGTATCTTTAGCTAAGCATGTGTTATTTCGTAAGGTGGTGTTGAATGATTTTAGCTACACCTCTGTTATATACACAGGTTGTAGGTGCAGTGAGATAAAATCACAGCTTTATTAGCAATTAAGACCTTATCACAACAGTGCTCTGCCTCTGGCCTGGCCAAAGCTCTAAATGGAGGCAAAACCATGGGTCACCAGCATTACTTTTTTGATCTGGGGTGTGCCCCATGCA
Organism: Peucedramus taeniatus; assembly: GCA_013400575.1. Taxonomy (NCBI): domain Eukaryota; kingdom Metazoa; phylum Chordata; class Aves; order Passeriformes; family Fringillidae; genus Peucedramus; species Peucedramus taeniatus. Next base: position 165,423 of record WBNO01011766.1, read on the forward strand.
GTACTGTCTTTGGGCCATAGAACTGAATGGCTACTTCCAGTCTTCTCAAAATTACTGATTTATACCACTGTTTTGCCTTCCACATCACAACTTAACTCAAGTATGTTACATTTGACTGCTGCCCATTGTCACTTTTTGTGTAAGGAGATAGGTTAGTTTGTCACTGCTTGGGCATTGTAAGAGGCACACACAAGGATTTTTTAAGCCATTGGGTTGTGGACTTAATATTTTCCAGTGGAGACACAGACTGCATTATACTTAATGTACACAGAAATGAAAGAGGGGGAATTTGCCTGAAGGAAAAGTTTTAAATGTAGCAGCTCTTGAATAACTGTAGTCCCTAACTCATAAATTATTCTGACTGTGTCTACAATGATAGAAATGTCTGTCCCATGAGATAACTGTGACTGTCCTCATGGATCTTGTTGGAGTTTGATTCAGTGAGCATGTGTCTCAGAGACATAACCATTATTTTCCATATGGTTTTCCAGTTCAAGATACCTCAGGTAACAGGAGGGCTGTGCCCTCTACCCTTCAGCATGATAGTGCATGGCAGGAAGCTGTCAGGGCTGGTGAGTGCCTGGCCATGGGCACACCACTGCTGATGGCACAAGGCCTGGGAGGAAGGTGGCACAAGACTGGGCACAAAAAAGAGACTTGTCACATGCTTATCTGTGCTGCTTGAAGTTCACTCCCACTCTGAGTGATCAAGCCCCTCAGCTGTTTCCAAGGCTGGGGTCTGACTGATTTCTCTACAAAGACAGTATGGGAAAGAACCACCATGTATTTTGATCTTGCAGCATTAAAGCTGGGAGAAATTTTGAATGGGGCTGTAGGGCTACCTCTGTCAGTCTGTTTCATTGGTGGCTTGGTTTGTTTGTTTTAAAGGTAATATTGTGTCCAATGGAGCACAGAAGTCAGCCTGACATTTCACATCATGCTTTTTATATCAGAAGAGAATCAATGACCCAGTTGCTTTAGGGTCATGGTATTATGATTCCTGGCTACCTGAAAAAAGTTATAAACTATGGGAACTCTGACAGGGAGGATGGAAATATCAGCTCTGACCTTACCAGTGCTCTGTTCTAGCAGTGGGCACTATAGCTTGGATATTCAAGGCTAATACTCTCAAGTTCAACCAGCATGGAAAGAGTAATTTCCCTCTCTTAATTTCTGAAGTCTGTGAATAGCACACTTTTATCTGTCCATACATACATATTATGTTTATGGTTTGCTGTCTTTAATCTTTTTGCAGCAAAGATGGGAATTTATTTCCAAGAGTTCTCCTGAAGATGAGGAGATCTGAACAAATCTGACAGAGGTTGCCAATGAACTCTGGAAATATTTCATGTAAAAAGCAGTAGGATTACCAATCAGTTGTTTGAAAAACTCATTAAGGGCATGACTGCTCTGAATAAATACTGTCAACTGATGAGCTTGCTCTGAAGGAAAGCCTGAGACATTGCACTAGTGATAGTGATAGCAAATATCTTTGTTAGGTAAACAAGACACCTTAAAAGAATTATTAAATTACCAACACTGGTACTTGGATTTAAAAATTTAATTTTTAACTACTCATAGCAAAGGCATGAGGTAAATATTTTTTCTAAGACTACATTAACCAAACATTTATGACATCTTGCATTATTTCATTTGGTGTTATGATTAGGAAATTACCAGAGACTATCTGTTCTCACATGTAGCTGAATTGTCTAGCAGGTTTCTCATAAACACCATTGGTACAAGCTGAAAAGTATGGAGTGACTGCTGAGGAATGAGAAAAGAGAACTGAAGAGGTATGAATGTGGACAGGATTCTAAGTCGTTAGTCTGTACAGAGTTTAAGATACCAGCAGTGGACCAACTACCTATCTGACTGTGGAGGAAATAATGGGAAAAACTTGACTCTTAACTGATGGAAGTGGAAGGAGTGGAAGGATGTTATTATATAGCTTTCAGTATCTCTTCTCTTGGGATTCAATTTCATGGTCAGTTTATGCCCAAACTTCTCTCAGCTGTTGGTGGAAAATGGTGGCTACACCATTCTCCCTATTCGTACCCATTACCCAGTGCCACATTCCCTGATCCTTGGTCTAGTTGGGAAGCTAATCTTTGCTGTGTGCCAAGTGACAAACATGCAGCCTGGGGTAGGAGGAAAATGTGATAATCCGTTCCAGAATCAGCAGCATTTTAGCTCTACTTCTGCAGCAGTAAGTCATGTTTATGCACATCATGAACAAGTAAAGCCTTCCAGCTGGAGTTATTCCTGCTAAAGTAAAGAGAACAAAAATAGATATTAACAGGAATAAAGTTTACACTTACTGGCTGCTATTCCCCAGAGGAACAGTCAATAGCATACACTGGTATTCTATATACAGTACAGTAGATGGCCAAATGTTAGGTTTTACATATCTTAGGTGCCTTTATTTTTGTCTGTTCTGTTACTACTAAAACTGTTTTTTTTTAAAAAAAACTGAGTTCGCTGTGAATGCAACATTGCCCAGCACCTAAGTTTGAGTTGCCATCAGTAGCAGATCCCTGGTGAGTTACTGATAGCCCTGGGCCCTCTGAATTCACCTTCCAGGCTCTGCTGGGACTTCAAACTTATGTCTGCAGCATACAGAAGATCACATATAGCTCTATATGCCCACATAGTCTCAAGCTGTGCCAAGGGAAATATAGGTTGGATATTAGAAGAAGTTTTTTACAGAAAGGGTGATAAAGTTCTGGAATGACCTGCTTGGGGAGGTGGTGGAGTCCCCATCTCTGGAAGTGCTTAAGAAAAGATGGATGTGGCACTTAGTGCCATGGTTTAGTTGAGGTGTTAGGGCATGGGTTGGACTCAATGATCTTTAAGTCTCTTCCAACCTAGTCGTTCTCTGAATTCTGTGAATACCTAGATTACAACCACAGTGCAGTGTAAGTGCTAGTTGCTGTCATGTCTATCAAAATACTTAATGCATTGTGCACCACAGTTACACAAAGCTAAACAAAACTTTGTTAGGTAATTGTCCCCTTGTCATCAGCCAGTTGCTATAACAACCAAAACAAAACTCAAAGCAAGCCTAGAAAAAGTAAGCCCTAGTTCCACAGGCAAAGTTAGTACAAGACCTGTGCCTGGTTACAGGCACAGCAATAATGACTGTACTGCATTATAAGGCTGTATTATAAGTCATAATCTAGTCAATAAAATCAAAGGAAAGTAAAAGGCATTCAGCTCTCTGGAATAATTTGCTTAAAATTACAACATCAAGGATACATAAAAAGCTCTCTTGATTATTATCTTTCTTTTCTGATGAGACCTCAATGCATCCAATGCTTTCTAAAACACCTTTATTAAATATGAAATTAGGTATGAAATTCTGTTCTAAGTTGTCAATAATTTTGTGCGTCAAATCTAAAAGATACCAGAGAATGGATGGACCTGTTTATACACACACAGGAAGGGCTTCAGAGTTTGCTAAAATGTTTTTACTCTAGGGTTGTTTTATTTTCAAGTAAATGTCAGCTTCCTGCTTTTAAGTCTGTTTTTAGTCTCATCTTTCCTGTAAACTTTTCTTACATTAAAGATTGCAAGTAAAACAAGTTCTAAAATAAAGTGTTGTGAAAGCTTCCTCAAAATTGCATTAATAAGAGATATTTAGCATTTATTGAATAGAGTTTTGTATTACTTTCTGTCCTCATTAGGGCATTAAATTATAAAGTACTAGCAGTAGCTAGTCTTTACTATATAACCACTTCTAGATAGTAGTTCTATCAAAAGGAAAATATGAACATAAGGTGAATATTTTCTACTGACTAGTGAAGTCTTAAGTAAATTATCTAAATGAGTTGTCTAGTAGGAAGTGGTACTTGTTTCTGTGATCTTTTCTTAGTTTTCTTTTTTTTATTGTGTTTAGCAGAAGGGATAAATTCAAGGAAAGAATATTTTTTTGCTTGTTTTTAAATGCAGAGGCATGTAGCACATAATCCTGATTCAGGACACAGACTTTTGCCTAGTTGAAAGGAGAGTTTGCATATCTTGCCCTGCTAGTCTGTGTGATGTGAATTTCCTGAAGCACTGATCAAGCTGTGTCCAATAATGAGGAAAAAAGCACCAGACCCAAAAAAAAGAAAAAGAGCTACTGATCTTTTATCCACATTCCCTAATGTTTCTGTATGTGACTCAGTAATTTGTTTATGGTCACAATAATTTAATATTCTTCTTGAAGATTGGAGTTAACATATTAATTCTTTATGCTGTAATCTTGGTCTACATTTCTGCTAGTAGAAAAAAAATCAAGGCAAACCAATAAATTATAATGGATTTCAAACTCGGATCTAGAAATGGTCTGTTGTTCTTTTGGTTTCAACTGCAAGGAGTTGCAAAGTGGGTCTGGAAAGGCATTACTTTGTTTTGCATAGCTTCTCTATGAGAACCAAGTCTTTTGGGGTTGGGAGAAGGAAGACATCCAGTAAATTGCCCATATTTTTTATACCTGAGTAGCTAGAGTTTCTTTCTGTCTCTTGGTTACTATTTTAGGCTCCAGATGAAATTCATGTGGAATACTGTTAGAAATGCAATTTCTCAACCCACTGACCTTTTCATGTGTCCTGCTTCTGCCAAAAGAGAGAAATCTTCATCCTCTGTCTTTGCATAGAAGGACCTATCCTAAAGCCTCTTTTGGTGATCCCAAGGCTCAATTGAGTTCATCTCAGTGACACAACAAGAAATTCCACTTTTGATTTTTACTGGTGTTATCTAGCCAGAGGTAAAGGTGTGTGAGTTCCTTAGTGAATGGGGCAAGGGAAACGACTCCTTTGGTTAACACCTTACCTGTCTTATCCCACCTTGTAGAAACACAGACTGAGGATGCTGCTTCATATCAGTCCTAGTCAATATAAGACTTCTGCCACCAACCACAGTGTGCTTGCTCTGCCACCACATAATGTGTGAATTTTTTTTCCCCTGGAAAACAGGGGATGGAGTAAAGAGAACACTTTGGAGTAATTTCTTCAGGTAAAATCCTGATGGGATTGGGAGAATGAAATTCTTTTCAGAGCCTTAAGAAATATTCTGTGATATGGAAATAATATTTTCTGCCCTACTAAAGAAAGGGGGTAACATAGGAACATTGAAAATATTAACTCTCGAGGAGGATGTAGTGCATGCCTAAGGAAGGAGGATTTATAAGTCTTTACTCACTTTAACCTGAGGTAGAGAGAGCATCTTCCTATGTGGTCAGAAGTTTAGGTATTAAAAAAAGGAAGGAACTTAGTTCTGAACCTCTGTTTTTAATGGTCTCTCTCTGGATGAGGACAAGTGTGTGCTTCAGTATGAGATCTGTGGATCTGAGAGAGCAGAAAGGAATGGTTTGTTTTTTATTGTTCATCTGCTTCTCCTGACATTATGAAATTTTGTAAATAATTCTGTACCTTCCCACTCTGGTTCTGTGCTTTTCATTTTGCTTAGCAGATGTTGTGCAGTTTTTTTTATTCTGTGTTACCTAATGCTCCTATTCTACTTTTGGTGGATGTGCTGGGGATGACAGGGACTTCTAATAATGGTTAACTTTCAAACTGACATTTGCCAGAACATATAAGTCTTTTACAGTTATGTAAATTGAATGAGGCAAGACCTTTGGTGAGGAGAAATAGGTACCATGGAACTATTCATAAAGTAAAAAATTATACAGTACTTTTGATTGATCTTTGACTTTCAATTTTAAAAAAGAGCAAAAGATTAAATATATTTGCCTAACTTTTCTAAATATTTGTCCATTATATCCATTATACCAGTGTCTTTTTGCTATGTGATGTGTTCAGTAATGATGATACCAAGTGTTTCATTCTAATTTTACAGGTTTGAAACTATTTCACCAAATATACTTTCTTAGGAGAAATTTTTCTAGGGCACCTGGTCAAAAATAATTCAACATATTCAGAAAACATTGCTTCTCTAAATTGACAGTATTTGAAAAGAAAACTGACCCCTTTCAAATATGTTAAGTAAGTGCCTGAATACTGTAAGAAGTTTAAATGTACAGTGAAAATGGAGTTGCAATATATCCTTGGGAAAAAGAAAACAGATACAGAAAATGTAGAGATAGGAAAGAGGTGGTGGTCATTAGACTGTTGACAGATTCACAGAAGAGCCTTGAGACAAATCTCTGGCCCTCCTGTAGGACAGACATCTCAGTGGAACCCATTTCACAACTTAAAATTCCTTTGCATTTGTTTGCACAAGTCCATCCACCATCTTAACTAAGAATGAAGCTCAAGATTTCCAGATGATGAAGACAGAACCACCTATGCTCCTACACAGGAAATATTATTGGCAGCTATTCTCACGGAGAGAGGCCTTTTAAAAGTGTTTTTTCATGCCAGTTTAATGGAGACAGGGTTGCAATGCTGGAGTGGAGTCCCCTGGTATTGCTAGACACTGCTGCTGCACATTTCTGTTCAAGGAATGAGCACTGTTTCCGTGAGTTAGTCAGTGCTTTGATTCAGACTGAAAGGGTTATAAAGGCAATAAAGACCATGGGGGAAAAGTGTTGAAATTTTCACACTTGAGTGAGCACCAATGTGAAGGGTTGTGGTTTTGCTTGCACTTATAAGCCTGTTTTCATTTCAAAAGGGTTTGATACATGAAACTGGGAGTAGAGTGTGGCTCCAAATATAGTTTTAAAGATTATGCTGCATCAGTGATCTGACAATGCACTGGAAAGGTTAAATTGAGTGCAGATCATTTAGCTTTGGTATGATGATTAATTTCAAGTGATATCAGTTATGAATACTAGTTTCGAGTATTTAGCGAAAAAGTCAATATATCACATGGGAACTTTGAAAAGTAAAATAACACCAGTTAACTGATTTTATTTTGCTCCCAAATGAACTAATCAGGTGTTGTGACCTTGACATGGCTCTTTCCTCCAGCCCTTCCCTCCCCTCTCATACGTACAAAACTGTCATTCTCATTTGTACACTTGAAAAGTCCTTGATGCTGTTGATATTTACTGTTCGTTATCAAAGATCTTTTGCTTTACAGGCTTAGCTTTTAAAACAGGTGAGATTGCAAATGCTGACATGATAGTTTTGCAGTTACATAAGAGGTTTGAATATATTATTAAATCCCCTGATGAAGATGATTTGGAATCAGCCTATTAACAGTTCAGAATTAGGTGTACTGCTGGTATATTAGTATATTAACTCTTGTTCCTCTTTTCTTTGATATTTCAGTGCTGCGGCTGTTGAAGGATGGTGCTGACCCTCATGTGCTTCTTTCCTCAGGAGGCTCCTTGCTCCATCTGGTAAGAATGGTTGAAGATTATTGTTAATGACTGTGGATAAACAAGGTGGGAAAGTGAGTTGCAGATTTGACATATTAACAAAAAAGAAAGGCTTAGTAATTTTTTAAATCTGCACTGAGCTCCGCCATGGCTGTGATTGCATCCAGCTATTCATTTTAAATAAATGGTCATTTTCAATTTGCTTACAAAAGAATGGGTCATGTCATAGGAGTGGTAGTTAACAAAGCAGAATGAAGTGTTTTATTTATAAATTATCTGAGCAACAAGAAAAAGCAAAGGAAGGACTGATTGATTCCAAATACAAAATTATATGGTTCAAAGATTCACAGGTCCTATATGGAAAAACCCCACAATTTAGCATTTTTACTTTTATTTTTGTGATACTTTCTTGCACCAGTTTCCGACATGTGGATATTAAACACATTATCTGCATTTAGTTTCTCATTATTTGCATAGCGATTCAGATTAAGTAACAAGAAGATTAAAGAAAAATAATTTGTATGTAATAATGAAAGTAAAAACAAGAGGTAAGGACATGACAAGCAGACAGAAAGAAAATACCATAGGAGTAGAATTTTGGCATTGCTGAAGCCAGTAGCAAAACTCATAAATAATTCCTCCATCTTATGATCCTGGTCTGTGATGCTTCAGTTGCAAATATGCTGTCTGTGAAACTATTTTAAGGCGTTTGGATCCAAATTTGTTGCACACTGTGGCTCAAAGAAATGCAACTGAGCAAATTAACAAAAAGTCTGCTGGCAGAGTGTTTCATTTTAGAACAACTGCATTGCGTTTCTCATAGTATGTATACAAAATGCAGTAATTTATTGATGAGAAAAAGCTTCTGTAATATTACTGGACTCCAGCACACCTGTGACCATGCTCTTGCAAGATACAGCATTTCTGTTACATAATTAATCTTTGTTTTCCATCTTCCATGGCCACGCTATTTAACCAAGGAATTAAGAAAATAGAGCCAAAGGTAAGGGGAAAGTGCAGTACTGACTTGGAAGAGAGAAAATTTTAGTTCTCTTTTTTCCATCTATTTGTCTGCTGTATAGGTGCTCAACCACTCTTTAAAAATGCAGTCCAAATGAGATCTTATTTTTTGGATTCCCAAAACAGAGGAATCCCAAATCTTACCCTGTGGCAAAAGCCCTAGAAGACAATCGTTATCTTCAGTGTGGATGATTTGACATAAGAGTTAGGCATTTTAAAATAAAAGAAAAAATTCATCTTTAGGGAATTTGAGTTGCTTTATCTAGTTTAGCTGATGCACAGTTTTTAACAGCAGATAAAATCTGCAGTTGAACTGTGCCATTTTAGGTTTCTTGATCTGCATCACGCCCCAGTTCACTGTCACAATCAGTATCTCTCAACTGGTGCCTGCTGCTTCACAGGCACACATATGCTTCCAAAGGAAGGAAAACTTTCTGCAGTAAGAAATTTGCAGTAGAGAGCTGTGTGTAACCTACTGCCTCCGTTTAGTCAAAGTTATATAATTCATTTGCAGGAAAACTCTCGTCCTACTGGAGATAGAGGCAAACCTGAATTCAATGAAATTCAGATTTGACCCTGATTAAGGAGCAATACAGACAGGACAGGAGAATCATGATGCAGGGAAACAAGATAAGCCAAATTTATTTTCCAGCAAGAACTGAAACTAGTAATTTAGCATGCACCTGTGTTATATTCTTAAAGCCCACTCAGATCCATTCTAAGTGTTAGTTTTGCAGCTGTGAAGCAAAACAAAAGGGGAGCTTTTTGTCCAAAGGGGAGCTTAGTGTTTATTCTTTCCACTTGAAGGCTAAATGTTTTTGTGTCAGAATGAATAGAAAATATATGTATCTTGACAGTTTTCTTAAAATCCAATTCATTATATGATTCTATTTTCCTTTTTTCATATCTGTTAACTTCCAAAATGTGATATAATTCTAAAATATAAAAAAAACCAAATGCGACACTTGATAGAGGTTCTGCTTTTGTCTCTGTAGAGAGTATCCTAAAATGGTTGAATCTCAGCAAGCTATGGGAATTTCAAAAATATTCACTGAACTCTCTTTAGGTTCCATGAGAGGAGAAGTGCAATGAAAAGCGAATAGGTGCCTGAGCTGCCCATGCAGTACAGAGCACACGGTGTCAGGTCAATTCACACAGGCAATCACCCACCCCCACCCTTATAACAAAGTATATGTGTCACAGTTTTATTCTGGAACCTTAACTGAGCTTGTCCAGTTGTTTCACAAAATCTATTAAACAAGAATCAAAGAGTAGCAACAAATCTAACCTGCAACAAATCACAAAAGGCTCTATGTCTGTTATTAATACACAAAATGGCTCAGTGATACCTGCCATCTCTAGAATTGGGGTTTTTTTTGTTTGTTTTTGTTTGGTTTTTTTTTTTGCTTAACAATGTCTTGAAAAAATAGTTGATGTTAGATTATGCTGATCTGTAATGTAAAATGTCTTACCTCTTATTTGTTAAATTTCAGCATGTTAAATCTTCAATTTAAATTGTACTGATACAATGAATGATACCAATGCAACAAAACAAAACTGTTTCTAGAGCTGCCAGATAAATTACATGAGCTTAAAGAAATACATCAGAATTTCATTTCTGTTCTAAAATTTAATGGTCAGTATATTTGGAAATCGTTTAGGTTGGGACTGGTTTTTATCCTGATAGAATTTAATATTCATCTTCTGGGTTATCTGTATTTATGATTGCAGGGGTACATGCAGCTGCTGCATTCTGCTGAAGATCTCAGCTGTATCTTGACTTCACAGTCGAATCCAGTTACATACTTTTCCTTCTTCCACAGTTCTTTCAGTATCCTGGCTTCCATGCCAGATTAAAATTAGTCTCCCTATAACCTCTCCCCCATGGGGAAAGAGATATGTTCCTTCTCCAATGAGTTACTGAGATTGTGTATGAGGCCAGAGTTAGGATCTTAACTTGAGGTGCCCTGATTGTCTTTTAAGGTGGTATCCATAGCCTTACACATAAAAAGTCACAGATGTGACAGAGGAGTAAGGTCAACACACTGTCTAGGCCATTTTCTTCTTCTCTACCAAAATTGTTACTGTGACCAAGGTATAGAAACGTACATATACACACACCTGCATCCCTCCACCCCACAATAACACCCTCAGTGTGCAGAGTATTTATCTGGCAGAGAGACTCAAACAGGAATCAGTATATTAGTGGATTGGAAATAGAGATGGGGTATATGCCTGAACTACATAAAAGACAGAAATTAATGTATGCATGAACATATGTATGTGTGGGTGTACATATACTTAGATACCACTACTCATGATGGGATCATCATACACTGATGCCTGTGCACTCATTTGGAATGACAGTATTGAACAGGAAAAAAGCCTCATCCTTATCATAGATTCAGCAGATTTCGTAAGGAAATAGGGGATTCTGTGAATCATGCACATGGAACTGGAAATCTCCACACAATTATTTCTATAGATTCCTCAGCTGTTGTTCCCTACAAACACAGCAGCTTAACTGCAATGAGTCATCTGCCCAATTTAAATTGTATGTAATAAATTTAGTTGTACACTGAGGAAAACACCATCCTTAATCTGCTCTTTTTTCTTCCAGTGTGCTCGCTATGATAATGCATTTGCTGCAGAAATTCTAATTGACAGAGGAGTAAATGTAAATCATCAAGATGAGGATTTTTGGACATCAATGCATGTAGCCTGTGCCTGTGATAATCCTGATATTGTCCTGCTACTGCTACTAGTAAGTAAAGCAAGCCAATGCATTGTGTTCTTGAAAAGGAGACAGAATGGAGCACCCTAAGGTCTGAAACTGCTGTATGAATGTAACATATTGCTACTAATCATATCAGTGAAAACATGTACAGTTTTTGGTTTTTCTTGACATTGCTTTGGTGCTGAGGATTTTTAGAAGGCATTTTTAGGACTTCACTGAGAATAAATTACAAACATCAATGTCAAGTATCTCCTATTTCTCCCCTGTGGTCTGGAGCTTATATCTCTGATAAGCACTTAGTCCCAAATGGGATTTTCAGATAATTTCTTTTCTTTTCTCCTTGTCACTTTCTGTTAAGGGTTGAGCTTTCAGACAATCTTATAAAAAGGTTCCTCTGAAAAGCAAGTATTGGCTCACTTACATTCAGTATTCATAAACAGTGTTAGTGGACATGGTCAAAATGAGACAAATTTAATATTTATATAAACAACTTTGACTTTTAATGCTGTGTTTGCCCAATATAGTAATAGATATGGCATTCAGCCTTTGTAGACTGCAGCAATGTGCCCAGATGCCCAAAAAGGCCAATGGCATCCTGACCTGTGTCAGCAGTAGTGTGGCCAGCAGGACCAGGGCAGTGACTGCCCCCCCTGTACATGGCACTGGTGAGGCCACACCTCAAATCCTGTGTTCAGTTTTGGGCCCCTCACTACAAGAAAGACATTGAGGTGCTGGAGCAAATCCAGGGAAGGGCCGTGGAGCTGGAGAGGGGTCTGGAGCACAAGTCCTATGAGGAGCAGCTGTGGGAATTGGGGTTGTTAAGGATGGAGGAGAAAAGGCTCAGAGAAAATCTGAAAGAAGGTTGTAGCAAGGGGGGGGTTGGCCTCTCCTGCCAGGTAGCAAACAGCAGGACGAGAAATGGCCTCAAGTCGCACCGGGGGAAGTTTAGATTGTGTATTTGGAAAAATCTCTGTGCTGAAAGAGTAGTCAACATTGGAATAGGCTGCCCATAGAAGTGGCAGAGTCAACACCCCTGGAAGTATTTAAAAGGTGTGTAGCTGAGACAGATATGGACATGGTTTAGTGGTGAACTTGGCAGTGCTGAGTTAATGGTTGGATTCAATGATCTTAAATGTCCTTTCCACCCTAAATGATTCTCTGGTTCTGTTTGTACTTCCTTTCCTAGGACCACAAACTCTAGTTTTATGCAATGGTACTAAAGCAGCTCTTTCTCTCAGTTCATGTGATATTGCTCTTTAAAACAGTAGTGCAGAAACAGTTTGCAGTCTGACTTAAAGTTTTTTAGTCTTTTTATATAATTTAAAAATTTTTATGTTTTAAATAGGTCGTTGCAAGGTCAGATTTTCTTGTCATGTTTATAATTGTATTTCAATGTTACAAGTAAAGGGAAGTGAGATATATTTTTTAGACTGTATACTTCATAATACATTTCATTAAATCTCTTTGAGAGATTTAGTCCATTTGCTCAGCTCAGACAAGAGCTAGGCACACCAGCTTGCCCAGGACCAAATCTTCAAGGATGGAAAGTCCACAAACTCACTGGGCAACCTGCACAGTAAAAAAAAACCCAAAAACCAAAAAACCAAACAACCAAAAAGAATCAGATATATCTGATTTTAAACATTGTCATTACTCTTGACACATAAAGGAAAAAAATTCCGGGTCATGTTTTATCTTTTGTATTACCTCAATCTGCCCAGTGTAGATACTCCTTTGTATTCTGCATGTACTCCTAGACTGATACACAAATTAGAACAGAGCAATTTATTTATTAAAAACTCTTGTACTGTGGGAAACTCTTGTAATGGAAGGGATTTTCAGAAATTCTGAATACGGTGCTGTTGTCATTAATAGAATCAGTTTAGGTTATAAGAGGGCATCTGTAAAATTTTCCTTAATAACTTTTGCAAGAAGCTCCATCTAATTAAGTTTCAAGTGTTGCTATACAGGGTTATATCTAAAATAATTTTATTGTGCCCATCATTTGAATGTTTTTGGGTCCCTGTTTGTTACAAGCTGTCTTCATCTGAAGGTTCTAATTATTTTCTGATAAATTGGTTACCTAATATATTAAAATTTCAGTAAGCAGGGGTAACACGTAGATTTTTGCAGATAAAGTTTGAATTGTCCACATTATTTGCTATAACTTCTGGTAAATCTGCTCACATTTAGGTGGTCAGCATTTAAAAGGCAGAGTTTCCTTGACTAGATAAAGAATATCTTTGTACTCTCCCTTCTAGAGTCAAAATAAAGATTTTGAAATTTTGAGATTTAAAGATTTTTAAAGAGATGGCAGAGGAAGGGAAATATTCTTAGGTAAACAGTGGGTTTTGAACCATCACATTAATGTCCTCTTTGATAACATTTGACAATGTGAAGATCAAAATTGAGGTTGGAGTAACTTATTTTTCACAATTCTGAATTGTATTTGCCTGAGTAATTCATATTAGAAATTACTTTGCCCTGAGGATAGTGTTTCATGGACCATGTCTAATGTGCAGCATGAACTTCGATAATGCCAATATGAGCTACAGTCAGCTTCTATTATGCCACAGTTTTTCGTTGGAAGGAAAAATAACACTTCTTGTAACCTCAGGAATTACTTTTAAATAAATACTTCTTCTGGACTGAATTTATAGCCCAGACAACACCATATTTTATGTTTTAAAATGTGACCTAAAAGATAACAGCATGATTCTTTAATTGTTCAATTCAGATTTCTGGAAAACTGCCACAGAAACCAGTAAAGATTTCCTCATTAAGAACTTCAAACAAACAAATTTCTTGAGGGGGAAGTAGGAAAAAAAAAGGTATATGTACATCCCAGAAGGCTATCAAAGAAGATTTGCTTAAACACTCCCAGTTTCTGACTTCACCCCACTTTTGGTGGTCTTCATTTTTCCCAGACTGAGACAAGATAGTGATTTGTCATTCATCATCTAAACTGGGGTAACTCACAATTTCTTTTCTTTGGTGGATAGCAATGACAAAATCAAAGCTCATTCACTGCAAACTAGGAGGGGCTGTAGCTGTTTGCAGTGTGGCACTCTGCTGTTGTGTCTTGTTGGAAGGCTACTGGAATTGTAAGTACTGTTTTTGGAATAGACACAGAATGAAATGCTTGAAGCTCTTTCCATAATTCCCAACACTTTACCCGAGGTGATATAGCTTTCTAGGGACATATTTATGTCTTCTCAGTTTTGTAGCTGTCAGCAAGGGGAGGGGGGCCCTGGACTGAGCAGCCAGGAGAGACATCCTGTGTCTGCTAAACCGTCGGTCAATGAGGAGCTTAGCCCGGGGCAGCTGCTCGCACGTGAGGAGATGCAGAGATCAGAGGTGGTCCATGGGGGTCTGCCTGCTGTACACCCACCCCATGAGGTGGGAAAGGTCATGTTCATCAGTCACTGCTCAACCACAGCAGCGTTGCGTGTTCTCCCTGTGGCATAGGGAATCGCTCTTCATGGATTTTGTATGGAGGCTCCTGTAGCAGGTTGAAGAGAATGCTGAAGTGTCTTTCATTTAAGAACAAAGATGTGTAGGCTTATATACATTTGTGCCCACATGGAATCTCTTAAGAGTAGGAACAGCAACCAGATGTATTGGAGAGATCTGCTCTGTCTCGCCTCTCTGCCTCTTGAAGGCTTGGGACTGGGTGTGCTGTCAGCAGTTCTGTCTGGATGGGGTGTGGTCTTTTTCATCAATTGGGGTGCATTGCAACATGGTATTTTTTATTATTTCCTTACACTTGCTCTATATTGAATTGAAACACTAGCTATGATTTGTACCTTAGTTCTTTGTCTTCTACTACCAGAGTTGCAGAATGTCCAAGCACCAGCATTTAGATGCTGTTCCTGCTTTGTTAGCTGCAGCAAATGTTTAATTCTCTCACTGTCCTTTAAATAGCTACAGCTTTAAATTTGTACCCATCACTTGCAGTCTAATTGTTCCTCTTCAAAAGAAAATTTTTAGCTTCAAATACTTTTAATTGATACATAAGAGTGGGTAACCTTCACTTTACTTGAGCACTGCTCAAACT
Organism: Peucedramus taeniatus; assembly: GCA_013400575.1. Lineage (NCBI taxonomy): Eukaryota > Metazoa > Chordata > Aves > Passeriformes > Fringillidae > Peucedramus > Peucedramus taeniatus. The sequence continues at coordinate 180,504 of WBNO01011766.1, forward strand.
ATCTTCTTGTCATGATGGGTCAGCATCACACAGTTTCTCTTTCACTCCCCTCAGTCAGGATCACAAGGGCAAAAGTGAGAAAACTTATGGGTTGAAATAAAGACAGTGTAATAGGGAAAGCAAAAGCTGCACACATAAGCAAAACAAAAGAAAAATTAATTCACCCTGTCCTATTAGCAGGCAGGTGTTCAGCCATCTCCAGGGAAGCTGGGCTCTACCTCATTTAACAGTGTATTGAGAAGACAAATGCCATCACTCTGAATATCCTCCTCCTTCCTCCTTCTTTCCCCAGCTTTACATGCTGAGCATGAGGCCATATGGTGTGGGATATCCCTCTGAAGAGCTGGGGCCAGCTGTCCCTGCAGTGTCCCCTCCCAGCTCCTTTTCACCCCCAGCCTGCAGTTGTGGGGTGAGGAACAGAAATGGCCTTGGCTCTGTGTAAGTGCTGCTCAGCAATAGTTAAAACATCCCTGTGTTATCAACACCCTCTTCAACACAGATCCAAAACACACACTGGCTACCGGGAAGAAAATTACTCAATCCCATCCAGAACCTGCACACATGTGGTGGAATAAACATTGCTACTGTTGCAGTTTTGTATATTAACCTTGGCTACTCAGGCAGTAGAGTAGGTAGATAAAAATACCACTTTGTAGAACCTTGTAATTTTTTTTTTTTCACTCTGCATTATTTATCCTCATGAGTTCTAAATTTTAGAGAATCAGCACTGGTTCACAATCATACTGAGCTCCTATTTTCAGTTCTTTTTCCCAAGATAATTATGGCTGTATTGCAAACCACGAGTTTCTTTATGATTTGCTGTTTATGACACTAAGTTCAGATCACAGCACAGGTAATCATCATGGAGCTGTACAGTTTGGCTCACACATTACAAGTTGATAACTATGATTTTTCTTTTCTAATGTAGCTTTGATTTTGGTTTCAGGGTGGTTTTTTCCCTCCTCGCACTCCCAAAGAATCATGAAATCTTTTGATCTTGACTGACCTGAGGTTAAGAGCAACAGAGAAAAAGAAAGCTGATGAGATTGCATTTTTATAGTGTACTTCACTTCATTTTACTTTTGTCAGGAGGCACCTGAATGTTAGATTTTCACCATCTTCAATGCAGATATTGTCAAATGAAACTAGGAAGACGGAGATGGTATTTTGGTGTTTGTACAGCATGTTGCACAGTGGAGACTTCTTTACTCTTTATTTATTCTTTCACAAAACTCATTACTGTGATAAACCTGGCACTTAATTAACAAGGAAAGAAGAGATCAGTACTACATCCTCAGAATATTCTTAATACATTTTTAATTGACCTTACTAGGAAAAGTAAGTATACCTTCTGTCTGCCAACTAATTAAATGTTTCATCATGTACTTTTTGGAACCTAGAATTGAAGCACAAAATGCAAATCTGGCATAGAAGGCTAAAAGCACAAACTAAAAAAATAAAATTGAGGCTGAATATTTTTTCTCTCCTCTATTTAAGAACTTAGGAAAATCTGTGCTTGGCAGTGTGCAAAAGGGAGTTACCATAAGAGATTAATTAGATTTACAGCAACAATAGATGAACAGTGTCAGGTATATAATACTATCCACTGTATGGGTAATCCACTTTTGATTTTGGTGTAAAATTCCTTTCAAAACCAGATATATTTTTACTAGAAAAAAATTGACTTCCTGGTGGGAGTAGAAAGGAAGCCTTTATGGGGCTGTAACTCTTTTCTGCTCCCCCATACTGTTGATAATGGCACATATCTGAAGTCATGTAATCAGACAGCAGTTGCATAGTTATTTTGCACTTGTTCTTTGAAACTGCATCAGGCTGTGTTAACAAGCAGAGATGAATCATCAAAATGCCATTATCTTTAAACTTAAAGAAAGGTCTTTCTATTTCATCGTTCCAGAAACAATTACTTCCTTAGATGAAGCAATTCTGCCCTCCCACTCAATCTTGCTCAGTATGACTTCCTCCTTTGAGTCAATATGAGAGGAAGCAGGGTAGGGGAAAGAATGAAGAGCAGTTAGAGGTCATGAGGAGATAGTAACTAACAGTTTATAGTATAAATGATCTTGTAGCCCAAAAGAAAAATTATTCTTCGGTCTTTCTAGAGGCAGTTACCAATATTTGTAGTAAGGAAATTTACATACTATTTTTTTCTGTGAAAGCTGTGGGTATCTATTTGGATTCACTCAGTTTGCAGAGGCTGGTGGATGTGTGAGAAGTGTAGGAGGGAACTTCCAGAGAGTGTGTACTACTGGCTTATAGCCTTTCATCACTGCTAGCTGAGATAACAAAACTAACCTAGATGGAGGCCACTAATTAACTAATCTAGGTGATGCCTTTTAATGAGTTGCTGAACAGCAGATGGCAACACTCATGGGAAGCTGTAGAAATATTAGTCCTTCTCCATAAAGACTAGCAAAAAGTGATGAAGCTAGCTAGTCATGCAGCACTAAAGGTGGTTTAAGGAGAGATAAGAACAGGAACTTAACTGGATACAGCAAAATGGTCAAAGCATTTTACTTTGAGCACTATCATTAAAGTAATGAGATAGCCTAGAAAAGAAATGAGGATAGTATAAAGAGAAAAGAAATAGCATTGAACTTCAATTGACAGGAGAAATAACCAGTGAAATAGAATCTGCAGTTCACTGTACAAAGAATACTAAATCATGGCATAAATCAAAGCCTCTTTACATGGGAAGTAAACACAGAAAGTAAGAAGTAAAAGTCTGTAAATACTTCTTTGATGTCTAGAAATCTCACACACACATTTTCCCTCTCTTCCTCCCTTCATCCTCCCCTCCCCCCTTCATCCTCCCTTCCTCTGTCCGGGTAGAAAACATTTGGGGTTGGGGATGAGACTTAGGATGCAGACCATGGCTATTAAGCAGCAGATCTGTATAATCTGGAGTTCTTAGCATAGAGCATTTCCAGAAAACAAAAGCTCCTGGAGGTAAAAGAGAGTTAGACCTGTTGGAAAAAATATCAACCCTAGTTTTGGCTATTCAGGAGAAGTATGCTGAGGGGTGGACAACATGCACAAAAATGGGGAATTTTGGATAGGCTTCACTCTAATTCTCTTTTTCCCCAGAGAAAGAGGATCAAGGAATGAAAAGATAAGGAAAATCAACATCTGGCTTTGATCTTCAGTAAACATAGTGTTTTGCTATGAAGTCTTCTTCATAGTTTGGGGATGCTCCACCACTGAGGAATATTTGTAGAAGTTGAAATTCATTCTTCATGCCAAGCAGCCTCTGCTTGAATCACTGACATAATTATTCTGTGAATTGCTCATGGAGTAGCTGGGGAATTGAGGAAAACTCTTAGTTACATTGCAGAAGTGAAAAGCTGCTTGGTAGTGAAGAACTTGGTAACAAGACAACAGCCTAGCTATTAATAGAGATATGGGTCTGAGGGTTGCTGAGGTTTCATTAGGATTGGTCCTATGACATAATTTTATTTAGAGTTTTCAGTGATAGCCTTGAGAGGAAAAATAGAGGTAGGTAGATAATGAAATATGTTGAAGACAATGCTGCAATGTCTTATCCATTGGGGTGAGGATCATAATGTCGTGCAGAAATAATAGGGTATCTTTGAAGACTTCAGTAATAAAAATGGCTTGAAATTTCAGTGTAGAAACACAAGGTCATACTCTGAGCAACAGACATTTCTGTGATATGCTCAGGAACCATCAGCTGGAAATCTGGAAAAAGACCTCAGAGCTTTAGTAAATTTTAAGACAATTGTATGGTGCAAACATGTAACTGCAGGTGAGAAAAAATAGATTCTTGGATTTGTCAGAATGAAGATGTTGCCAAGAGAAAGAGAAGAGTGGTTTTGCTAGTCCAGGTAATGACAGCCTGCAGTTAGCTATCTACAGCCACATTCAGGAATGGAAATTGTACCAAGGAAACCTGCAAGGATAAGCGTGAGAGTAAAAAGCTTATCGTAAGAGAAGGGAGTAAAAATAATATGTTGTGCTTAAAAAATAAAATCAGGTAGGTTGTAAAAATTTCTCTAAGTATATCAGGATAGAGGAAGAGGTAAGGAAAGCTTTTAAAACCTGAAGTTACTGCTAGCATGAAAGCAAATGATTGCATAGGTGTCCAACAATAAAGTGAAGACAGACATTAAACTAAGCTTTTTTAATATTTGGAGACATATGTTGGAAAGCAGCATTCCGTGCAGGAGTAATAGGGACGAAAAAACCCCAAACCTGATCCCTAATTGGCTTCAAAATTGATCTTAAAGTTGTGAATGAGATTATGTGTTGTAAGTTATCTGCATTACCAAAGTGATGCTTCAGGAGATCCATTCTAGTATTATATTTCCACATGACAGCTGTTCAGAAGGCTGTGGGGATATAATTATTCTGATTGTGTTCTTAAGACAATAAAGTAACATACACAGGATATTAAAATCATAATATTGTGGAAAATAAATAGCAAGTAAAGTTACATGGTAGATATTTGATGCCTATCAGACTATGCTAAATTTCTATAGCCCAAAAACAGACAGGAGAAAAGTTCAGGGAAGAATACAGTTCAGAAAGAGAAATTAAGTACTGGGCAACCACACCATTTTTCAAGCATTTGAAATATTTCTATTTGTTTGTTTTTATTACTGTTTCCAGATATTCGAAAGCAAAATACATAATGGTCAAATAGCATGAAATCAAAGGAGGAAAAAAAGGGCTTTTTTTTCCCTTAAGAAAAGTAGTTCAAAGGCCACAAAAGCTAGATGTTTAGACTCTGGAAGTAAGTTGAGAGTAGCATTTAGATCAGTAATTAATTGTGTTCCTCAGAAGTATTTATTATTAAAAAAAAAAATCTGAATTTTCAGTGAGAGGAAGGATGTTTTATTATTTTTTTTAATGGTAGGAAATACTGTTTCCAAAGGGCTGACATAGGAAGATGGACATTTCCTAGCCAAATTTAAATAAAAAGCACGTGTTTCATTGGTATATTGGATTGGAAAGTCAATATAATTTAGTAATCATGACAAACAATGCACTTCTTTCAATTGGTACTATATATCTTTGTGAGCAATGTTTTCCAACTGTAATAGATTTTGACTTGATTTTGACATCAAGTATTGAAGTAAACTGAACTTAGAACCAGAACTTGAATCACCAAATCATTAGGATTTAAGACATCTTTTTAAAATTAAATATTCAACCCAATTTTATCATTAAAAATATAA
>WBNO01011767.1:0-89589 GCA_013400575.1 Peucedramus taeniatus
TTGCACCTCTTTTCCACTGCTTTTTTACATTTTTTGTTAATTTTTCTAGTGCAATAAAGTAGAGCCTTAGGAATTCTCTAAAATATCTCAATTTTTGTGTAAAGGAAATATCTACAGTAGAAATTAGAAAATAAAAACATCATAAAATTATTTCGTGTTTGTCTAAGAAATACGTTAAGCATTTTCTTATATTCATATGTCCCTTAGCCTCCTCAGCCTGCTGTGCCTTTATTNATTATTTGAGCCCCACTTCTCCAAATGCTTGCTCCAGGTTTTTGGTTCTTTATCCTCACAATCCACCTGGGACTTTTCTCCCTTTCAGATTCTGTTGATTGTTTCAACTAAATTATACTGTCTGAAGCTTTATGATTTTATTTACTTCAGTAGATGGAGCATCTCTGTCAGGCATCCAGTGTATCATCCAATGAGTACCATTTTTAGCTCAAGGTCTTTTCTACAGAGATATGGCATACTGCTTTAACTTAAATTGATCCTGAAGTTCATTGCAGTTAAACACATACGGGAAAAATATCCATAGAGGAATTTAAAGTGATTTATTGATACCCCTGCAAACTCACCTTTTACATGAATCAGTAGTAGTATTTTCTAGAGCAGTATTTTCCAGAAAAGTTAGACAGTGTCTAATTGTTAATCTAATTGTTACACAAATGTCCTTAAAACTCTGTGATACAAAGAACCGAAACCCATACATGAGTCCAGTACTACTAGATTACTTTCATGAGTATAAATCCTTAATTAGTCTTCCATACTCCTGATTTTACCTCCTTTTACCACCTGAAGACCCTTGGGCATAGAAAGTAGCTAAGAACTTAAAGGAGACAGGAGTCTGCTGATCATGCAAAGCAACTCTGTTGGAGTTACAGATTTTATAAAGAAATTACAGTACCTTATTGATTTAATTACAATAATTATGTGGGGAAAAAGAATTAAATTCTGGCATGATGAAGCACACAACAAAATGTTATTCATTTCAACTGAGCCAAGATTTCACCTGAAGGACTTTTTTCTTCCTGTGAAATACTCACATCTAGGAGTGACGAAATGCTTATAAAAAACTTGGTAAGTAGTAAACTTCACTATTAACTAGCCTTTAAAATAGCATATTTGCCAGATCAAATAACCTTTAACATGCAGTATGGCTAGACAGCTCTTTATAGTCATCCTACCTTCTTCTCTTGTGCAGTGTTTGAAACTGTTAAAGTGTAGATTCCACTTGTTGTCAGTCCAGATTTGAAAGCTTCAGCACAGTCTTTGAAGCTGATTTGCTCCTCTTTGGCTATGAATTTGTTCTTAGCTGTTAAAAATACAATAGAAATGGAAGGCATTAAGAGGAAATGAATGAAAGTTACTAAGAATCATTTTATGGTGTAATTGGCTTAAAGCAGTTCCAAAAAATATGTCTGGTCCTGAAAGAAATGACAGATCAGGGTACTTATTATGTGTGGTGTTACTTTGTATCATTTAGAGACATTATTCTGATAGGACTGTGTTTGTTTGATAGATTGAAAAGTGCCTACACTTACTAATGTGTTGAATGAGAAAACTCAGGATATTGCATCTCATTCAGTTGAACAGTTTCTGCTTTCACTCATTGCTGGACTCCTGGCTGGACTCCTACATGGATTACAACCTAGGCATGCATTAACTACTGTTATATACATACCTAAGTAGCAAATTATTAGGTTAATAATGACTTTTGGCCAGTACTCTTGTATTGTGAAATGAGTTATGAAACCTTTTATAATGCAACAGACTGGTGGAGCTACCCTTAAGAAGTTTTAAGCTTTTTTTTTTGCCCCTGTGCTGAGCAGGAACAACTTTGTATGTACCAAGCTGAAGCTTGGTAGCTCAGGCCAGCTCACTAAAGAGACATACCTTCTGGAATTCATTTGTGTAAAAAATACATTTTCATATGTCTAAGCCTTCTTATTCAACAGAACAATCTAAGGTTCATCTTTTTGTTCAGTTCTTTATTAACTATGGAGGTTGGAATTTCCTGGCATTTCGCCTGCTCACTGATATTTCATATTTGACCCTTTTGGGGTTGGTTCTGTGTATTTTCCCTTTTAATTTAATCTAACAATCACAGTCAGTTACTACAAAGGTTTAGGTGCCATATAAATACGTGCTTATATTACAGTTGCTTATTATGTTCTTTTTAGCTTGCTTATTCATTATTTACCTGTTTAAGTGCTTTGCCTTAAATAGAAAAATAACACATTCAGTGTTTTAATTGCTTTTCCACACTCTATTGTTTGCATACTGTCTTAGAAGCTTTCCCTGCTAATTTTGTCTTTTTGGCAAACACTCATTATTTTTTCCACTCTGGGTTTAATGGTGCTGTAGCCAACATGACTTTGACTTGTTTACTTATTTGTGCACTAGCATAGCAGATAACATCAGCAGGAACATGTACAGCCTTGGTATTTAAGGGAATAGCGTCAGTTATTAAGACAAAAAAACTTGGAGTTTACTTTGTTTAGAAAAACCTACAACCTATGTTATGATAATAACATATAGGACAATACTAAAAGTGAGGACTTCCAAACACCCTTTTTCTTTTCTGTGATCCACCTTACAGTCATGTATCATAGACCACCTATACTGTCTTTTAAATTCAAATGACAACTTCTAACTTTTTTTTCCTAGTATTTAATTTAAAATCCTTTCTTTAGGGGTTCTGTATGCTTCTGTATTTTCAGCCCTGAGAACTTTACAGGCAACTGTGCTAAATTCTACAGTCTTTTAGAACATCTTCTTAATCTGTCCAAGTTCCATGTCAAACATGGAAATTCAAGGCAGGGAATGTTTAAATCTTGTGTAGCCGTAACTTCTAGTTTATGGTTTGTGTGGGTTTTTTATGGTGCACGTGAATCTGCATAAATCTGAAAGCTATGCTTGGTGGCTATGATTTGTTGCAGGGTTGTCGGGCATTTAGTGGTGAGATTATTGCCTATAAAGTTTGCTAGGCTGAGGGATTTTTAGGATGGACAAGGATACCTTGGTGAAGAACTTGTGGGAGTACTTGCTGCCCTGGCCTGGTACTTTCTGGTTCTGGAGGCTGAAAACTATGCCTGTGCTTATTCCTTTGCCTTGTTAGCCACTATAATTCATCCTTTCTTTGATAAACTCCATGTGTGTAAAGCAATGAGAGGTGGCAGAAACAGTCCTTGTGATCCAGGAAGAAAAACTGCAGGCCTACAATATGCAGTCTCACCTAGATATATGGTCAAGCAAGTGTATACTGCCACACATGTGAATGCCATGTGAGATGAATGCTATTTGACATCTTTGTATTTTGTTGAACCACAGAGAATTGGTTAAGAAGATAAACAAACCAGAGAAGATAAACAAAATGCTGAAAAGAAATCACATAAATGTGGCTGTTTCTCCCACCCCCTAAAAAGTAGTTTAATTAACTCAGATGCAGAATGTAAGGCAAAAAATACAGACTTTTTGTGAAGCAGAAGTGTGTCAGAACTAGTTGTAAAACTATAGGTACCAATGTACACAAATTAGGAGATAGCACTGAAATGATATAAGCATGTCAGCTTTAACTTACAGTTTGGTGTTGATATCATTGTAAGCAAGCTGTGAACTGTCTCCATCAGATCATGTTGCTGTTTTTGCAGAACTGAGTTGTTTACTGTAGCTGTAACTAACTGTTTTTCTAGTTCTTCTATAATAGAATTCTGTCTGGCTACTAGGACTTGAAGCTGATCTTTTTCATCTTTTATTGACTTCAGCTGAAGCATGTGCTTGTCTTCCATCTCAAGAACTCTTTTTTCTAAAAAGCTAAATAAAAGATTATAGTTAGGCTCTCCAGAAATAATTTTGAGCTGATGTCAAGAGAATCAAGCATGTCGTATAAGTTTTTTTCTTCATAAACACTCAACTTCATTCTCTGATGCTATGCAAGCAGTAGACAACTAAATTAAAATTTAGTTTGATACATATGCTTTAATTTATTACAGAATTGCACTAATAAACAACATTATCTACTACAGTGTGTACTGCAGACTTTAAAAGTGTAATAATTGGGTGATTGATAATTCAGCATTATTAAAGGAAAGATAAAAACTAAGTTTTCATGGGTTTACCCTACTAAAAGATGAAACTTATTTAAAGATGTAACTATGAACATTTCAAATATCCTATAATAAAATACATACTTAACATAAATGTTATGGCATTAAGACAGGGAAACGTGCAAGTAGTTACTTGAAGATGGGTTACCCTTCTCCAGTTTTAGAGCTGGTATTATTAGGCAACTGACTGGGAACATTATTTCACTGTTAATTGTTCTGATATAGACTCTGAGAAAGCTGATGCTAAAAGATGCATAGCCAGAAAAGAGAAGTTCACCTAAAATCCACGAAAAAAAAAATCCTGAACCTTATATATAATTATGTTTCAAGCAGATTAGTTCAATGCAGATTGTATTTTGTTAGGTGAGAAACAATGCTTTTGTGTTTTATGTGGATGTTACAAGGGTAGTCTAAAGTCTGCTGAGTTCAACACCAAAACACATGACCTTTTAAAAAACAGTATTTCCTTTGCTTTCCATTTGATAAGGATGCTTGTTTTTCTTAGGTTGGTAGATAAAACCTTTAGGGAACATATATAAATGTAGTAGAGTAGTGAACAAAAATGTCAAAACATGTCTCCTGGGTTTCTTAAGCTAATTCTTTCAAAGAAAAAGCATTTTGCACATATGGTTCTCATTGAAAAATATTGCTTTGAAGGAGAAAACTTACTGTTATTGCTGCTTTTAGATTCCTCTGTAAACTATTTATTGCCAAAAGTAAAATAAGACCGTGGTGATATGGAAACGAAACTAGCTGAAAAAAGGTATGAGCCTTTGGACCACAGCCGAGTACAAAAGAGGATAGGAGTAATAGTTGGATACTGGTCAATTTCAAAACATTGTCTCTTGAGGAACGTTGAATATGATTAGTGCTTTATTTTTCTCACTAAATTAGATTAAAAAAATGTAGCAATGACCTTGTTAATCATTAAGATAGCTGTGTACTACATGGAAATAAAATTTTGGAGATGTGGTTACACTCAATTAGTTTGAATCAGGTTACATCAAATTCAGCTGGATAAGTCTAAAGAAGAATATAAATTGGGTACAACTGAAGTACTGTTTTAGTTTTAGCCTTAAGTTCCTCATATAAAGGATAACTTTAGATAGTGAAGAACAATATATAAACAGAATACAAGAATAAACCTGCATTCATCTCCTAGGCTTTAAGTAATATATGACCTTTGTAATGAGTGTGGGTAACATTTTGTAATCAGTTTGGAGAGCTTGTGTACAAACCCTTACTTTCCTACTTGAGTACATTTGTTTCTAAAACAATTAGAAGAGCACTTCATGGACTAGCATTTTATTGGGCTATGCAAACTTACCTGTTTTTTTCTTGTAATTTAGTTATCTCATTGGTCTGATCTGAAATCTGTCTTTCTAGTTTGTTTGTTGAAAGAGAGTGTTCCAAAAGCTGAAGTTCAAGTCGGGTTGTCTGGTTTAATACCTAAAAAAAATTTACAAAAAACAACCTTATTTTAAAAGATATGTCTTTTAAATACATTTTAATTTTGTTATGTTGTGAAATCATGCAAATGTCTATGTACACCTATGATTAAGAAATATTTTTCAACACTTAGTTTAAGCACAAATGTTCACAGAATCAGAATGAAGAAGAATACACAGAGTTGCACTAATTTTGGTATTACACTACCATATATCACTTGGAATATTTCAGTAGTATGCTGCATTTCTGATGAGAGTTATTGTGTACTTTAGCTTTGTTGTTATACCTTCCCCTTTGTTAAGATAATTCTTATTTCATTACTGGAACTATTACAGTTGTGGCTCAAAGAATGAATTGAGCTGTTTTCCCCATCTGGTGTTGAAAGTAAGTCTCTCGTGGAAATCTTGGCACAGTTGTGAAATCACTTGGTAGTTCTCTCCTTGCTATTTTACTCAATCCCAGATTATATTTTAAAGTGTTTATCATGTGAAACACATGACTAATGTTTCATGAAACACATGAAACAAATCAACTAAAGTGACCACACTTTAATCGATTCATTCTTTGCATTTTAATATTACCTTTTCTCTATGCATTGTTTACAATTTATTTGCATCTTTAAATGAAGAAATGCAGATAGTAGGAAACATGTATGATACTCTACAGTTTGTGTTGCATTACTTTGAGGCAAGTTTTCTAGAAATATTTTCTCATTGTTTTAGAATAGCTTTTTTTAATTCAATAGAATTTGGCTTTGCTTGACAGGAAGAATTGATTACTCATGTTCTTCATGTTAAACAGTCATTCAGGACATGATTTCACACTTAAGTGTAATTGAAAACTATTGCCAAAAGTAAGTGTCCTTGAGAGAGCAATTGTTTGGTTAATTTCCTTATGTTGCTAATTAAACCCTTAACCCAGTCACCAGTAATTTCAAGCAGAGAAGGAAAGTTACAGTGATGATTTTCTTCCTCTGAGCAGAAAATAATTGAGTAATTTCCATAAAGACATTACTGTGAATTAATAAATACATTCTCTCAACACGTGCAAAATATTAGGCTCCTGAATAATACAATGAAAGTTGAGATCAGTATGCCTATAAGCTATGAATTATCAGTTTATTAAAGAGTTCACAAAGTCTTGATTTAGGTTAAAAAATGTAATTTAATTCATTGGATGAATTATACAAGTAGTAAAACGTCTAACACGAATTTTAGGCTTTGCATACTTTTTATATTATACAAAATGTTATGTGCTGCATGATATATCCATTATTTGTTTTGGCAATTATAGATCTGCATCTTCCTACCATATCTGCAAAACTACAAATACATACCAGTCTATATGGATTGGATTTGTCCTTCTACTAATATCTGCATTCTGTTTAACAGAATGTCTTATTGTATTTAGTGCTTTTCAATTAAAACCTGGGTTTTTTTGTTTGAAGTTAACAAATATACAGTAGACAAATTTACTTCTGTTGAATATACTTTTCTCGCAGCCTCCTAATTTCTTTTTTCTTGATTAATCTCAGATTTGTTTATGTATCCCTTTGTTAACCATAGTACAGTGCATTGTTCTGGAAATGAACTGTTATCCCACAGAGTTATCTGTGAAAACATTAATTAAAAAGACATAGTACTCTTGATAAGTTTAAAAAAATAAAAAGAGAAGATTTAGTTTAAAAAAGCAATTAAGCTGGTAAATGGAACAAAGACAGTTTGAAGAGACTCATTTAGCTAAGGTTAGTAATGAGAGGGCTGTATAAAACACACTAGGACCCAACTGATGCCTGGATATAGTATTGTAGTTTTAAATACATTCTCTTTAAAGATTAATTTAACAATTTTCTTTCTAGACTTACTTAAAATGCTACTGTAATGAAAATCACTCAAGTGACAACACTGGGCTTGAGATGCAAATATGTATTACCAAATAATAATGTTTCCTTAAGTTGGGTAGAAATGTGGGTCATAATGATTGACTTCTAATTGTTGAACAAAAGCATGTAACACTAAACAGTGTTAAATGTATGGCTGTAGTATTTGGGAAGCAGAAGCATTTTGAGGTTGCAATTCTTTACTTACTTGTGCTTCAACATCTGTTAATTTGCGGGTCTGTTCAGCTGTTTGATTTAGCAAGTTTGTGCCTATTTCAATCATTACTGCAGTCTGGTTCTGCACTGCAGTTTGCTGGATCTCTACCATTTCTTTCTTCATACTGTCTTGGATGTAATTCTCAAGCTACATGGGAAAGGAAAGAGAGAAGATAGTTGCATTCTTTAAATGTTGGAAAGGGGATTGTACAGTAAGCCTGCTGGCAGCCTTGCTAAACAAATTTGGTCCTTGTCCTTGTCTGTTATGTATTTATGTTAAGTTTCCCAACATTAAGCTCTGTGAGAGGAAAACCAAATATGACAAGGAATGTGTGGCCACTCGTTTTCTAAAGGCAGGAACAGAGATTTGCAGGATGCAGGTAGTAGGTACTGTGATGAAAGTGCTTGTGGGTACTTGGAAGCCTCTCTGCCCTAGTGCTCCCACCATGGTAACCATCAGAGGAGCTTCACCAGCTTTGGCAGTGATGGGAATTTTTTAGAAGATAAAAGTTTAGGAGTTTAGTCATCTTCCTGTATTTACACTTAACTATTTTAAAAGCATTTTTCATCACATGAGTAGAATTCAAAGAGGTCAGATGTCATTTAACACTGTTATGTGTGCATTTTTATCAGAGAGAATTTCAAATAAAGAAAAAAAACAGTAGAAAAACCTATAAATACTTTAAATGCTTAATATTAAGGAATGCAAAAGTTGTTTAAAATACTTGACTCTGAAGTAATTTCTGTCTAAACTAATAAGGTTTTTTAGTAGTCATTTTATAACAGAGTACCCTGCTTTCAAGGAAAGTGAGGACAAAATAAATAGCAAGGAGATAATTATAAAGTAGCCTTTTGCATAAATCTTTCTACCTGCCTGGATTATGAAAAATCAGTCGGTTTTTCTTCACACTTCTTTATTTCTTGTCAGTAATTGCAAATATCTCACATTTCTTTGATGTGTCATTGCTTATGTTTGAATTCAGGAAAGTCTGGGCAACAAGACTTCATTTTTTTCCATTGACTGAAGAAATTTCTAGAATCAAACTTCTACTTCACTCCAACACTGTTCTATCAAGAGAACCATAATAAATATTGAGCTTCATGCTCTACCTATGAAGAGGGTACTAGCTAATAAAAAATAACTAGTGTCATTGAGCACAAATGGTAATACATCACCAACTCCTAATCTAAGTGAAATGGTAAAACAGGTTGATATTTTGATTTTTTAAAGAATAATATTTTGATAGTCTTATCTTTATATGAATGGTGGCTTGTAGTAGGGAGACACTTTGAGCTTTATTTTATGGCTACTTTCCATATCAGTGGGGAAAAAACATCTTGTGACTTAATATTATATAAACCATTGTTCAGATATAACCATTCCACTTCCAACCAGCTAAAGATGGATGGGCAGATCTATCAGCTTTGAATATTTAATGTTTTCCCCTTAAATGTTACTTCAGCAAGGACTGGGTTAATTTTTCTTATTTCACAGATGTTTTTTAAAAGTGGCAAATGAAGAAAACAGGGTATATTAAGAAATCAAACCCTCTAAAACTGGTAATATATTCTTACATTTGAAGTGACCACTATTTCTTGATGCCCAGTGTGACCAAACTGTCAAAGCAGCATTTGTTTGTTCACTCCAGTCTCCCCATGCAGCTGGTGAACTGCAATGCTCAACAGGGAGATTTCTGACCTGGCATAAGCTTTGACCCACGTTCTGCTGTTCTGCTCCATAAACATACTTCTCAAGTGTACCACAAAGATTTAAACCAGTCTTTAGGCAGCCTTTACCTGCTCTTTGCATAATGATCTTTTTGAATACTAGAAGTAAGCATACAGTCAACTGGGTTTTGGCATAATAATTGAACATGGGTATCTTCAATTGCCATCATACTGTGGTAATTAGAGTTATTCACTATTCATAAGGTTGATTGTTAAGTGTTACCTTTTGCTCCCAGCTATTCCTCATTTTCAAAAGCTTCTCCATCCAGAGACAAATCTAATTTCACCAAACATGTGGAATTTTTTTGAATTCTTTGGTGACATCATTTAGGTCAGCTTCTTCTTTTATGTTGGACAATGATCAGTGCCTTTTAATTGAGGAGTAATACTAAGGTATCTTTGGTCCTTGATCATTACACTGTGAGATGTCAGAGTATAGTGATCATTTATTTTAAAAAGCAATGCAAATTGCTATTTGGTGCACCATAGTCAAAGGAAGTTTGCAATATTCTGAAGACTTTTATATAGATAAAAATAAGTCATTTTCACTGAAGTGAGAAGAAGACTGAGAACAACTAATATGTGTCCCTCGAAAAAGGCTGGACATCTGGGGTTTAAATGATTTATGAGTCCAAATTAACTTTAGCAACTGAATCTGGATACTGGATATCATAAAATTGAAAAAAACTTTGCTCAAATGCAGCTCTATTAAAAGACTATGACATGAGATCTCCAGAATGCATTTTATTTACCTCAGTATCACAGTTAAGTAAAGAAATACCTTTATCAAGATCAAGGATATGGCTTCACCTCTCAGACTCAGTGCAATGAAAATACTGCATCATGTTTAATTTAGAAAAAAAGGCCCAAAATAAAAAGGAAGACAGTAATAAATAGATGAACAAAGAAAGATTGTTCATAAGCTTTGATTCTTTCATGAAATAGTTGTGGTTATTTAACCTCGTTCTTAAAGGTTCTTTGTTCGCCAGAGAGAGAGCAGAATGAGAATCTGAACAAAGTCATCTCTGCATATAGGATTACAGAACTGCATGACTTCTTTGAAATTGTTATCACTGAGTTATTTCAAAACACACTACTAGAAAATGAGTTAATTCTGGGCTTAAAGGTAAGGTAAACATTTTATGGTAGGCTTAGGAAATTGCCCAGTTCAAACACACAGATGTAAGGTTGCTCTGAATTCAGTATGCAAAACCTGTGATTACAATTTAAGGCATCTGGTGGTTCTGGTTGCCAGATTTTTATACCCCTTGTCACTGTACTTGTAACCTTGGAAAGCAGTTTTGTTTGGGCACACAGATCTGTATTTTCATAATTTATCTTATTTGAATATCTGTAAATGTAAGCATATCTCCAAGTATCTGATCTCTTTCAAATAATTTCTCGTTTATGTGGGGATTTCCAAATCACCGAAGTATTCTCTTGACTCCAGTTTTAAGTTTGTCATCACATCTGTTTTTTTACTTTAAAATAATAAATATGTAATTTAGGGAATATGGTATCTGTGCTTACTTGAAAGCATGAAATGTGAACACCAAAAGGGATTTAAGATTTAAAGCCAGTTTTATTATCTGACTCATTTATTCTAATTTGGAGCAACATGAAGCGTCAAAATTATAATGACCTATTAAGTGGCTTTGGAGCTTCTTGTGGTTTTTTCCCTAAAATTCCTATAAAGCATGATTACATAAAACCCTTCTGTTTTTTCCTTCATATTCACTAATCCTCTCCCGCTTTCGTACATTCTCTGCATGTACACATAATAAAATCTCTTTTTCTGACCTGAACCAAGATATGCACTGATCACTCTCTGCTTACTTCCCCTCTCTCTTCATCATACAATGAAAACTGTAGAAAATAGCACTTTTACAACTACAACATCCTAACTTTTTCTTAGTGGCAGGTACTTACTTTTATTTTTCTTCAAAAAGGAGTAAAAGACTGGCTTTCATCCAAAATGCCCCACCATCTCCCACTGACCTTAGTGACAGCAGAACACGTTCCCACTGCATACCCCTGGCAAGCAAGGCCCTTGGGTTTCGCTGACAGGGTGGTGGAAGAACTTTTTTAGCATGGGCTCCAGTTCCCACAGCCACGGCTGAGCTACACTGACAACACTGAGGATTAGCAGCCATTTTTGCAGGACTGCAGTTCTTTGTGGCACATTTCTTTGTAGAATCTATTCATCAGCTCCTGCCAAGGAGCCTCCTTTCTTTGTAAGCAGTAGCACACTCTGAGTTTCTGAAAGGGGAAGAATAGATTGGGTAAAAAAGAGATTTAAAAGAGGGAAGGACATGGGAATGAGTGCCACAGTCCCCATCCATCAGTCAGGAGGCTTGGTAGTTTGAACAGCATGTCCGTCTTCTTCAAGATTTTGCTCAAATCTGGAAGGTGAAACAGGGATTATTTGCCAGATTTCTCCCTTGCCATGGCGCTAACTATGGTTTAATCTCTTTTTGGTTCAAATAATATTTGAATATTATAAGAATTGTGTTAACCATGATTACATTATTGTTATTTTGAACAAAATAAATGTTAAAACCTGATAGCTGACTATTAGTGATGCATCTTTCAGAAATTTTGCTTTTGAGGGAGTAAGTTGATCAATGAATCCTATCTTAAAAATAATACAAGGGAGAGGGAATATCTGAAAAAAAGACTGGTTAATTGATAGCGTTTCAGTGATTCTTCTTGGAATTTTTTTATTAAACATTCTATCTTTTGTGTAAGAATTTGGCTGGCATGTATTCTTGAACAAAGTATAAAAATGAAAGCACAGATGGGAAAAAACATGTCTCAAAATATGCTTAAATTGCAAAAACAGCTGGGAAAATTGAAATACTTTTACAGTTAAGATTTGTTACAAAGTTATAGTGATGCATTTTTAGAGAGAAAAAATTCTCTAAGGTCACCTCTTTGGGGCTGCATCATGCTTTATTACTTCAAATCATATAAAATCATAAAATTTGGCGAAAATACTCCAGCTAAGTTGCCAAAAAAACAAGGATAGGTCAATAATATTGGAGCAAATTCCAACACATTGCTTTTATAGCCAAGGTTTTGTTTTTTTTTTTAACAAGCTTTAAATTGGCAAGAAAGGAAAGTCAACATGTAGAGTATGCACTAAAAGAAGTATGTTTTCTAACCATTGGCAGAGATACTATTAATCCATTATGAAGGCTTATCAATACTCAGTCAAAAGAAAAACCTTCCTGATTGTATAGTTTATGTCCATACTATAGAATTTTTCAAAGAATCAGCAACTTATTTGTGCATTTTATAGACATTTGACTTACCATTTTTTCCATTTTAATTTATGAATGATGCCTTGCATTAGTTCTTTGCTGCCAAGTGTTTAATCTATACTAATTAAACAGTCATGTTCCTGGCAGCATTTATGCTCCATGAATACATACATCCCTCTTTTGCCAAATGCTACCTTGTATAAATAGTACAAATAGTACTGGATGCTTGTTCTATCTTATAGAATTTATCAGTTATTGGAGCAGGCTTTCCAAATAAAATTTGGTGATTTTCTTTATGTTTATAATCTGATTCTGTCAACTCCAACATTTATTTTCAGCAAGAGGTAATGTTAATCATGAGTTTCTACACAGTGCTGTGTCCTGTGTGAACAGGTTGTGTTACAACACATATTGCATGCTTAGTCATCTAATGTAGATACAGAGAAAACTGCGGGGCTAATGACACATATGTAGTGATTTTCCTCTAACTTTTGTTTTTGATTTACGAAAGTGGAGCAGATCCAGTAGAAAACCTAGCAACAAAAAATACATTTACAGCTAGGGACATTTTAAATATGCATTGAAGCTACAGAGTTGGGTGCATTTAGAAGCCTGGGCAGTAAGGAGTTAATGTGTTGTGATGCCTCAAATGCTGATGGCTATTCAAGTGGGCAAGTGAGAACAGGATGTGGCTAAAAAGAGGGGCTGTCGGAAAGTAGGGCAGCACCTTTCTGGAACCCACTTCCCACTTCTGGTCTATGGTGACATAAAGGACAGCAGATGGGCAGAAGTGGGGCCAAGAATTAGGCATGAACTGTCAGCTGAGGGTCAATACAGTAGAGAGGGATCAAGACCATCAAAAGACCCTCAAAGACCCTCAACCCATTTCCAGAAAGGTCCAGAAGAATGGACTGCACCTGCTCGCTTATTTACATGAAGAGTGAGAAACCTAATCCCAAGGGAGGGAAATTTACCTGTAGAATGGTATCCCTACAAAGCTCAAGTGGCACCACCAGGACTTGGGCACCCTCTTGGCTGGATAAGTGCTGGACCTACAACCTTTCCTCTCCTATCCCATTTCTCTTTATAGGGGCAAACATATTTCCATGCCAGGTGTGTCATCTGTTAATAAAACTTTGGGAGCATTTTTCTTTTGGACACCTTTGGCTTTTGTCACTCTTCTATGACCAAAGGCATTGAAGAATTTTGGGTACTTCCTTCCACAAAGGAGTGACATGTTACACATATATTAAGCTGTCAAAAACTTTGAGTTATAGTTCTCACATCCCTAATAAAAATGTCATGTGCTTTATTTAGAACTTATCTTTGCAAATTTAAGCCTGAGTTTAATCAGCTTTTCCAATAACTGTGGTCATCATCCTGGTGCTTTATTCATCAAGATATTCATTATATACACAAAAGCAAGCAAGATGGAAAAATGTACTTAAGCATCCATAATCAGATTTGCCTAGTTTTATTAACAGGGCAAAATAAAAAAACTGCTAAGTCTCATTAGTTCCTTTGGGAATACTTTTTCAGAGTATAGATATGACCTTCCTGCTTGTCATACTCCAGATCTCTTGAGGTATCCTTAACCTAGTAATGCTTAGTCTTAGTTGCCCTGCCCTTTTTTCAGAGTGGCAGTGTTCTTTGGATTGTGGCCACATCTGATTTCTTCATGAGTCATCTGAAGTAGAATTTAGCCCATAATTTGAACTTTTTTTTTAATGCTGTGTCAATGTGCGTTTTTATGATTGTAAAAGGTTATCCTTATATGCCACAAAATCCTTAAATTTCTCATTCACAGATACATTTTTTTATATAAAGACAAAAATACTTTTTTTTCAAATACTATTTTAACAGACATAATTTTAACTTAAAATACTAAATATTTAATTTTTTTACTTGTAGTAGAATTGAAGTCTGTACATTAGGAGGGTTTTCTTGGTATGAGCCACCTTGGATCCTACTGGATATAGATAACAGTGAAATGTGGTGTACTCTTTAAAAAAGAAGGAAACACTGCCTCAGTTTCATCACAGCACTTCATGTAGACAATATGTAGTATTTTACCAACATATATATGCTACACATGCTCCTTAATGTCCATGTAACCATATTGACAGGCACTCCATGTGTGCTTGTATTTGTATTTCCACATCTCATTAATGCACTGGTGTTATGAAGGCAAAATACTGTCAAAATTTCAATTTTGCAGACAGTTTTGTTCTCTTTAAAATAACTTTTCATACTTGTTTTCAGTCTGTCCCTGTTCCTATTGCTTCGAGTCAGAATGGAAATAGAAGAATCACTATCCTTTCCAAGAGTCATTTATCTTGACAGACCTAAGGGAACACATTTTTAAGGGCATTGCATCAATCCCCATCAATCAGACCTTAAGCTATTTTAAAGCAACTTTTAATAAAATAATTTATTTCTCCATGTTTTCTGGAAGTAAATTATCAGTTTTAGGAGCCTGTAAGTTTTGGAAAAAAATAGTACACTGCAGAAATAAAATGCAGTCATGTCTGAAAAAGAGACATTTAAATTCTCTCTCTTTTTTTTTTTTTTTTTTTTTCCTAGAGCAGGAAGTCCCAATGGTCAATGAGTTGTTTCTCAAGGGAGGGGAAAAAATCTTTTGGGAATGTATATGGGAATGCTTGAGATGTCTCTATGCCCCATCAAACATGTCTGCCTGTCCAGACCTCCAGCTAAGATTTTTCTCTTATCTCATTTAACTGTCAGCAAACAAAAGGTGAAAGTAACATCATAAATGAATACTATCTGGAAGTGAGCTGTGATTTACTGGAAAATATTCAAGCTAAAATTGTATAATAAAATACTTAAAGTTTAAATGCTAACTCTTAAAATAGTAAACACAGACTTTAAAGTAAATGATATGCAGATGGTTCTGGTAGGGATACTTGTGCACTAAATGAAAGCTTACCAGCTTATTCTCCTGTCTGATTGCACTACATTTACAGGAAACTGTTACACTTTTATAATTTACAGTTGCTAGCAGAAGAAAAATATTCTCCCCCTCATTTACTGGCAAAATTCTACTTAAATAAAAACTAAATTTTCATAAATGTAACATGAAACAAAATGTATTAAACGTCTTCATTTTCTATACAAATATTTATAAAGAATTACTTTCAGTCTGGGTTCTTGAGTGCAAGGTATTTCGTATCTAATTCTAATAGTTACTACAGCATGATTGTACTTTCTGCTGTAT
Organism: Peucedramus taeniatus; assembly: GCA_013400575.1. Taxonomy (NCBI): domain Eukaryota; kingdom Metazoa; phylum Chordata; class Aves; order Passeriformes; family Fringillidae; genus Peucedramus; species Peucedramus taeniatus. Next base: position 15,880 of record WBNO01011767.1, read on the forward strand.
GCTTTGAACTATGAATGTTGCAATCCAAGTGATGATGTAGAAAAGGCAAAGGGCCACATAGGAAAAGGGAAGAGACTGACAGCTCAAACACGCCCAAAGGCTGTTGTAGAGTTGAGTTCCCACCATTCCAGACACTGTGCTTATTTTGTACATGTAATACTACACTACTGCTTTCCTACCTACACAGGTGTTTTGTCATTTGGAGGATGACATGGGTTCTTTGTACTATATATGATGCACATACTTTCTATGGTGCATTTCCGGGGAGTTGTACATTAAATTGTAAATGAAAAATATTCTTTTCAAAAAAACACTGTTAATGGAAACTAAATATTCAAACCACTTAACAGTGTCAATTTCTATGTAGGTAGGTAAATAATTAAAAAAAATATAACAAGAGTATCTTTAAAATTAAAATCAGTTATTTGGTGATTACCCATACTCATTAAGAGTTAAGGGTATTCATTAAGGCAATCATTTAAGATTCTGAATCACCATTTTTGTGGATCATAGCTAAGTGGTATTTCTCTTAAAAATCAGGGAAGGAATTCATAAAGTTCCCATTAGTCTAAAAATAAAGAATAAATAAATAAATAGTGTGAGTCATGAATGGCATTTTGCCGAAGTTCAGTAGCACTGAAGCCAGGAAGACAAGAAGCCAGTGATGCTTCAGCCATTCACTGAAATGCATATAAATATTTTTCATTATATGCAACAAGCCACCAATACTCAAAATTAGGATTCCATATTTATAAACAGTGTAGGAAGTACTGCTAATCAATATTTAAATTTTAAATACTAGATTATGGCATTGGGCTATAATTTCCCAAATTGATTATTCAGACCTTTTGGAGACAAGCCTACATGTTTTCAATCAGATTTTGGACATGCATGCTAGCATCAGGGAATCAAGATTTCACCAGACTAGTGTAAGGACGAGATTCTGCCCTACAGAGATGACATCTGAATAAACATTTGCTATCCCAGATCTTATTTCTCATAATCCTTTCTCATTTGTGTATTTTTTCCATTCCACTGAGTAATAGGCAACTGAAATAAACTTACTATCAGATATGCTGGTGACATTTTTCATGAAAAACATTGTCTATGTAGCCTCATAAACTTTACAAAATATTTAGCAAATGTATTTGTCACAGTTAAAGCCATTTATCTTTTTTATCTCAGCTTACAATATCAACTGTTTTTTTATGAACTCCTCTTTCAACAGGACAGTCTATTTTAGAGAATAGCTCATGATGTGGTAAAGCAAATCAGAGTTGAAGTTTTTGACGAATATGAAGCAAATTCCACTTTTCAAAACATGTTACTGGAGAAGTGAAAAAGAGCTAGGCATTTACAGTTCATTCTCAGCATTGCTTTCTAGGGAAGCAGTCATCTTGCATTCCATTTCCAACCAGAAGGAAGAATGATTTGGAGTTCAAGGATCAAACTAGTTAGGAAGCTATGGTACACAATTAGTCCCTTTTGTAAGCTATAAAACTGGGTGTCTCCAGTTTCAAAGCTGTGTTCACAGAGCATCTTTCAGCATGACAAAAATTAGATTCTTTTAAAGTTCACAGGTTAAGGAAACTGAAACCATTTTTAGTAGTTCTTAAGCTTTGCAACATACTAGCATCTAATTCTAGTTTATTGAGCTTTTATGAGATCTTTTTCTTGTAGAAGAAGCCTCAATGATGCTCCCAAGTGACAACGAGTCATTTTTGCTGAAGGCCTGACAAATATTGAATGCTGAAGACTTTAGGGAAGCACATGTCAGTTGCTGATTTCAGTTTTTAGGGACTGCATTTCTTTACTGAGAACCCATTCACTGATTTTGGAGGGGAGAAAAGAAAGTAATTTGTGCTCAAGTACTGTAGCTCTTTTTTTAAGATGTGCTACATCTTTCTCACTACTATTTCGATTGATAATATGATAGATGGACTGGGGAGGTGGAGTGTCTGGAGAACTGTTACATTTACATCACCAGCTTGAAAATTCCTCACTTGCTGGACCAAACCTGTCAGAGAACTTCCCAAAGGTTTCCAAAACACTGGGCAGGGGAAGCAGGACCCAAAAACCAAACCAGCCTTAAATATGACTACAGAAAGCACTAAAGGCTGCCTTGAAAAAGAGGAGCTCAGGTGGTCACTTCTGCTTAGTTAAAAAAAAATAGCATCCTTATATGTTCTTGTCAAATGCCACTTATTTATTTCTCTGTATTGTTCCATTAGCGCAGTTAAGAGTCTTTAGTGCAAAAGCTTCTGAGGAATTTCATGCTTGAAAGATAAACCAGGAAGCTACTGTGTTAAAAGTGGACAAACACAAATATTTGGAAGCAAGATCAGAACAGCAGCATATTGCACAAACAAAACATAGTGTGTGATGCAGGGAAAAAAACCTAAATTATGTAATCCTGATTAAAAATACTTTTCCTTTTTTTGTCTCAATAGCTGGAATTATCCATCTAAAAGCAGACAGTTTAGATTTTTGGAACAGAAACATGAAGACAGGTCTTTCAATCCATTGCTTCCAAAATTTCCTCTTTGTCTCTGGTACCCCCTGAGCACTCAGGTGGTGGTGGAAAGTCACCTCTTGAGCTGAGCTTCAGTCAGTGCTCCTGAAAGCTTTCCCTTCTAGAAGGACCAAAAGCCAGATCCTCTCAAAACAAATGATGCTATTGGCATTAACCATAAGGGAAGAGGAGAAAGTCTCAGAAAAAATGTCTGAGAACCAAAGCTGTACATTATAAGATGGCTATTTTATGAGAGGACACTGTTCCGTGTCTGTCAAGATCTGACAAGAAGGGCCACTGAAAGGGAAGATTTTTAAATATGCTTTCCAGAGGCTCTCTTGGATGTAAAACTCTGCTGTCAAGATGAGTAAGCGTGTTAGCAGTGGAGAAAGTACAATGGCATCGATACTATGGGCACCTAGCCAGAAAAGAAAGCTGCCTGTCTTACATTTGAGAGGTGGGCCTGTGCAAACATCACAAATTTCAATACTGCCAAATGCAAGGACCTGAACCTGGGTCTGGGAAATCCCAAGCATAAGCACAGGCTGGGTGGTGGAGGGATTGGTGGCAGCCCTGCCAAGAAGGACTTGAGGGTGCTGGTGGATGAGAGGCTGAAGATGCCCTGCCAGTGAGTGCTCACAGCCCAGAGAGCCAATGGTATCCTGGGCTGCATCCAAAGCAGTGTGGGCAGCAGGGCAAGGGAAGGTATCCTGCCCCTCTGCTCTGCTCTGCTGGACTACTGCTGCATCCAGCTCTGGGTCCTACAGGATTAGAAGGGATTTGAATGGGTCCAGAGGAAGGCCACAAAGATGACACCATGGTTGAAGCACCTCTTCTATGAAGACAGGTTGAAAGAATTGGGATTTTTCAGTCTAGAGAGAGAAGGTTTTCAGAGACCACAGAGCAAATTTCCAGTACCTAAAGGGGGCTTACAAGAAAACTGGAGAGGGACTTTTTCACACAGGCATGCAGTGACAGGACAAGAGAGAATGGCTGTAAACTGGGGGGTAGGTTTAAGTTAGATATGAGGAAGAAATTCTTTACAGTGAGGGTGGTGAGGCACTGGCACAGGTTGCCCAGAGAAGTTGTGGACACCTCATCCCTGGAAGTGTTCAACCCCAGGCTGCATGGAGCTCTGAGTGACCTGGTCTAGTGGAAGGTGTCCCTGTCTACAGCAGAGTAGTTGAAACTAGGTAACCTTATAGGTCTCTTCCAACCTAAAGCATTCTGTGATTCTGTGAATACTCAGGAAAGTATGCACAGAAGGTTAAAAACAAATTTATCTAAAAGGACAAAAGAATCCAGAACTGAGAATTCTGAATGAGAAAGAACGTAGAGGAAAGGGACAGCCAGAAAGCTGCATAACTTTAATAGAAGGAAGGAAATAAAGAAAATTAATCTGTGTGAGCAGAATTTTAAAAGTGGATGTGGATAGGAATAGGGATAGGAATTCTTAATGACAGTAAGCTGCAAAAGGGGACTGGAAGGCTGATCTTAAAGCCAGCTGAGGGAATGAATTCTCTGGTTTGTTTGAAGTTTAAAAAACTTTGTGAAGTTGGAAGAAAATTCACTGAGGAAAATGGTGAGTGCAAAGGACTTGACTGGATGAGACTCTTGGGAAATGTTACTCCCACGTGGACTAGAGAGGGACAAGATAAAGAAAATGTTTATTTCCTTGTGATGAAAATTATTACTCTTTTTTCTATTCCAGCAGCATCCTTACTTAGTTAGAGGTAGTCCACATGAATTAAGCCTTAAAGCACATATCTGATTTACTGGTCTACTCCATTATCAATTCCAAATACTTTTTCACTATTGTTTTATTAATACTTAATTATTGAAACTAAGTATTTTTAGTTTCACTAAGAAGTCAGTGGGAATTTTTCTACTTGTTTGGAGCAGAGCTAGGGTTTTGTATGCTGTCCTCAGAGCCTTTTTAAAATAATAAAGTTTACCATAACAAAGAAGCTGAACTCAAGACATGGCTAAGTTTTTTCTAGATTCAAGTCAAATAAACTTATGTGTCAGGGGGAAAAATTAGGGTATTTTTAACTATATATTTAAACTTTCTTGCCTAGCTGGTAAACTGTAGTTGACAGAATCCTTGCTTGTATGTGCTAAGACTTCAGCAGGGTCAGATTGTTTATATTTGTTGCAGTTTATACTCTTTCTAAGGGCTAGGTTATTAGTCTAGGGGCTTACTTCCTAGTTATTTGAACTTTGTTTCATCATGTCAGAGTAGTTTTCAGAAAACATTCCCACTAAGGCTCCAGTAGCAGTTACAATAGGGTTTTTTAATTTACTATTACTTTATAGGCAAATGTTATATCTGACAGAAAATCTGGCATCAGGATGACAGTTTAACATAAGTGAAAACACAGGGATAGTTAATACGGTCAAAGTTCAGGCCTCATGCAAGGAAGCTTAGGGGTTGTTTTAAGTAGATTCCTTGGAAGCAGTAAGACACAAGATTTTTGTATTTTTTACTTATTCATTTAAGCTGTCTTTTGCCTACTCTATCCATTTTTAAAGTTGTACTAAGAAACTGGAAGCTAGTGTTTCATTTGAATAGTTGAATTACCCTGTTTGTAAAAAAATTGTTCTGAAAAGAAAAGCAAAAATAAGAAAATTTTTTCATTAGGTCTTCACTGGGGAATTTTCTTGAGTAAGAAAACTGTCTGACTGGACAAGGTATCTGTTAATGCAAACTAAAGTATGGCAAGTGTGTTTTCCATTACTACATGTATTTTAGTCTTGATATGCAGCTTTTTCGTGTTTGAGTGTTAAGACTTGGCACTGCTGAGATTGTCAGTTGACAGCAGATACCCTGGAAAAATGAGGCTATTGCTTCTTGACTGGATAGCATATTCTCCTTAAGGTGCTGGTTTATATTTCATTCTGAAACTCTGAACTAGTATCTTGCATGTAGTTACACCCTGTAAATGGAAAATGAGGAAAATTGTTGCATAGAACATAATATAGTACATGGGAAAATACCTAAAGCAAGTATATAAAGTGTCACAACATGATGTCTACAAGTTCTGTCAAAGAAGACAAAACTAAAATGATTTTTGGGTACCAGGGATCAAAATTAACCTCTCAGCTTACTCAGGTGCCTCCACGTAAATCTGTCCATCAGGTCACATGATGAGCAGCAGCCCTGCAGCACACGGATGTCACATCACGTGTGGGGGAGCTGCTATGGGGGCTATGGCTATTGCCCAGGAAATGTCCTTTCCACTTAGCTGGGTGTCTCCCCATTCCCACACCCTGACAGAATGGAACAAAGAGGCTTTTTCCTTCCAGGATCACGCACATCAGGTGCAGGCCTGAACCAAAAAGCAAGCATAGCGATGAAGCTGATACCGTGAGAGCAGGAGGTGAATGACTCTTAGTGCCTGCAGCGTGAGAATGAACAGGTCTGCAGAGCTGTTGTTTGGACAGGGCTTAGGACACTGCTCAGTCATTTTTATACTAGACATTTTCAGAAGATCTTACTATTTTTAAATGGATACAATTATTTTCTCCAAAGATGAGAACTTTTAGCTTTTCTCCATTAAAAAGTTTCTTTAAATGGAGTGATAAAGATCAAACATTTGCTCAGTGTGTTTTCCTGGGGTTTTGATAAACAGATTATTCAAAAAACATACTAAAACTTTACTTCTGAAGTACACAAATTATGGCAGTTGTGTGATTATGCTGTACCACACTAGACTGATCTAATACGATAGTTTTGATTTTTTACTGAATTACTCTGGTCCTCATCAATGCTTTTTTTGAAGTGCACATAGCTAGTTTCAATCTCTTGATAATTATATTACTAAAAGGTATTACACAGTCTAACACTTGAATGCCTATTAGAAGAATTTCAGTTGCTAGTATTGAGAGAGCAGTAATGAATCAATCAAGGCTTTTTTTTCCCCTTTCTGGAAATAATAAGCTCTCAGTTGTGTCACCACAACACACTGATTTTAATACCTGAGCAAAATCAATGATACAAATTTGATATGTTGTTCCTTAGAGGGTAAAGTAACACTGTATAGTTGTGGGTTTTATTTTAAAACTATCATGATGCTTGAGACCTGAATACAAGTACAAAAACTAAAAGATAACTTTTTCCCTACATTATTAAAGGGAGTTTGAGCAAAGCTATGATGTTTCATGCTGCGTGGTTTTAACAAGAGATCTCCAGAGACAGCTGAATTGGAAAAAAAGTTGCTGTCATCTAAGAATTCTGAAGTATTTGCTCGTCTGGAGAGGAAAATGTTTCCTTACAGTTATGTGAATAGGGAATTCTGTGAAGAATACTAGATTCCCATCCAAACTTTTATTAACAGAGAGAGAAGTTAACAGAAAGAGGGTTGCATATTCTATCAGCCTTCTCTTTTTAGTAGTAAGACCTTTATATGACCTTCATAGACTCCTGAAAGATTGTTAGCTAAACTGATAAAGCTTCATATGGGCAGAATAAAGACAGCAGAAAAGTTCCTGTAGTTTCCTGCTCTCTCTTCAGACTAAGCCATAATGTGCTGGAAGTTGGGAAGAGAATAGATAGATAACATTTAATCATACAAATTGCAGGATACATTTGCTGAGCTTTATAAACAACATCTTAATTTTAGGGTTAACCTGTTCCACAAACAGATAAAAGCTAACAGGATTTTCAGTAATTACTTGGAACACAGTAAGCACTTCTTTTAAAAAAGCTTTTAAGGAGTAGTAATGTCTTTTTCTAGACAGCTTAAGAACTGACACAGTGAGTGTTTGCAGAACTATCTAGGTGTGGGATTTTTGATATACAAAACATAGGTCTGGATTTTGTAACCTGAAGAATTCTTTAACATCTCTTCTGAGCCTGGTTTACTTAGAATAGACATCAGGTTCACCAAAAAGTATTTCTCTTATTCTCACTAGAGAATAAATAAAATTCATTTTTCCTCTGCCCCATTTCCGAGAAATATTTCTGTTCAAGGAAATGAAATGATCACAGTTTTTTCAGTTGTAAAGCACTTTCAAACTTACTGTGTGCATCAGGTTATTTGCTTTAATGCTGTGTAATGTGCCATACCTTTAAAGCATTTCCAGGTGTTTAATTACTGTACTATACTTTTTCCTCCCCAAATGCTTTTCCTTCTTAAATTATCTGAAGTTCCTATTATTTTCCCACCTCTAGTTTATACTTGGCTAGTCTGAGAAATTCAAATAATAAAATGGCAGATAAAATTGTCAGTGCATGAAACTTCTGAAGACTTTTTGAAACTTCTTATTCAATGCCATAGAAACTCTCCTTTTCTTGGAGGATCTAGTGATACTTACAGTCCACTGACACATTGTTTCAACTGGTATTGCCAGTGAGATATTTCATAGGGTACATTTGGATTACCAAAATATTTCCTCTGCATGACAACCTTGTCTCAGGTACATGAATTGTTTTTTTCCTTCCCATTTTCCCTTATGCAGCCTGTACAAGTATCCTTAAGGCTTCCATTAGTATCCTAACAGGATAACAAGATGCAAGAACCATTTTTCTCTGAAGTACAACTTGCATCTCCATTTCCAGGAAGTTTAGGGTTTTTTGTTGTTTGGTTTTGGTTTTTTGGTTTGGGGCTTTTTTGTCTGTGTTTTTGGGAGATTTCTGCAGTAGGAGTGGTGACACACTGGAACAGGCTGCCTTGAGAAGTTGTGGACATCCCATCCCTGGAAGGGTTCAAAGTTTGGCTGGATAGGTCTTTGAGCAACTTGATCTGGCAGATGGCCCTGCCCACAGCAGAGGGGTTGGAACTGCATGATCTCTGAAGATCCCTTCCAAACCAAACCAGTCTGCAATTCTGTGATTCTCTCAGGATGTGGTAATGGGAAGACACCAAAGTCTTATGGAAAAGCCATCAATTCTGATTTGACTCTTGTACTCAAGCTGCTTTCTAACAAGTGGGAAGCATAATGTTTACCTATATATTCATACAATATTTGCAGCCTAGTCCACAGTTGTACCTTCTACCTATTTTCTCTGAATTTTAAGGCCTACAAACTTCAGTGCTAAAGATGTATGTTAGGATGAGAGCCATGCAGCATGCTAGCTTTTGTAAGTACTTCAGCAACGCTGACAAATCTGCCTCTTCAAGGGGGATTCTTTAAGTTTTCCATTCCTCCATTTGTCTCCTTCAGGCTGAAGAGGCTGATTGAACTTACTCTAGAAGGCTAATTAATATAGACTGAGGCAACTGATGAAATTCTGGGTTTGTAAAGTTCCAAAGATCCAAGAGCAGCCCCTCTCTGTTGTAGACACTAATGCAAGATGTAAGACTCTGTCTTCTAAACCAGCTGGCAACATTTTGCCTGTCCAGCCCTATAACATTAGTAACAGTGGGGGAAGACCATCTTTGCCCCCACCCTGGCTTTCAGCCAAAGCTGTGTAGAAGCCCATGAAATGACAGGTGCAGCAGGAGGCTCTTGCATTAAAGTATGCAAAAAGTTATTTAATAAATAATGGTTAACTAAGCTGCTTAGTATTGTAAATCAAATAATATGGTACATTTTCAAAAGCAAATACTGTTGTATGTAAAGGACAGTATTAAACAGTCACTAAAGGTACTAGTTGTCATATTTTGAAGGTTAGAAATAAGTCTAACCCATTTCTGTGGGCTCTAGGGCAACTTCCTTTCTAGGCAATACATACATAATAGCTTAGGAATCAAGCAAATTTTATTGTTTTAGCTGCTAAATTTGAGGCGAGATGCAAATTGTTGAATTTTTTCATAATTAACAAGAAAAAAGGAGCAGTAACAATAATTGTAAAAGAAACACCATCCTCAACTTCAGTCTCTCCAACAAAGTATCAAAGATATTCTAAAGGTTATGCTCTTAATTTTTATACATTAAATGGGTATGCAAATAAAAAGAACTGGAAACCTACAATTTTACAATCTTTAAGCTCATTTCCTATATGTACACTTGAAGAAAGAAAAGAAAAAAGAAAAGAAAGAAAAAAGGGAAACTAAACACTTGCTGTCGATAATTGATGGAGAAAATCTCCCATTTTGCCGTTTGGACCAGTCAAAGATGACAAGTTTATGGTCATGTTAATAAGTAACAAAGCACAGGAAAATATATCTTGAATGCTAGCAAGAGACTGGTTCTGTAAGCCTCTATTTATTCCTTTTTACTTTTTTACTGTTTTTACTTTTTACTGATAACATCTTGGAGAAGGTGAATTCTCTATTTCAATTTTGTCTTGTAGATCTGTACAAGAAAATCTCATCTTCTTTGTTGATTCTGTACAATTTCATACCTGTATCATCAATTCAGTATTGGCAGAATGATGCTGAAATGGTTTCTATGACAGTTTTTAAACACATACAAGAGGGTCATTTCAAATCCTTTCACTGAAATTTACCTACAGCAAGTACAACAATAAACTGCATAATTATATCGTCCAGAGTAGTGTGGAAACTTTATCTGGTAACATACTAATCTGAAAGTAAGGAAGTATTTTCTTTTGAGTCCTGCCAGTTTTCTTTTGCTTAGCAAATAGTCGTTGATAGACAGAAACAAGCACTTCTCACAGTAAGTAAAAACAGATGCATTACTTAAGAAAGGAATGTAGGATTCAGAGTCAGAATAATTTCTTGAGTACTTCAAAATCCAACACTTTTCAATATATTTGTCCTTATCCTTTGTGTGCAGATGGCTTTGCATGGCAGCACATCAAAGTATCTTTTTGTATTTGACAAATGACATTCAGTTCAGCAATAATTATAACCTTTCAGGGTATCAAGACAAGGGAAAATGAATCTCAGTGAAGTGTCTCCAAAGATACTGCGTTTCTATCAGCAGTGCATCCCCCTCCTAGTCTGCTGAGATGGTTCAGGATTAAGCTCTGGTAATGGGTTTAAAAGTTGACTCCTGACACAGATTTTTATTTGATAGTCTTTTGATCTGCAGATAAACTACAAATAAATTGCCTGTATTCCGGATGCTATCATCAATTTGATCATGCATTATTTTCAGCCGTTTATAACAGGAAAGACTAAGAAAATATGACCTGTTTCTTTAACACTGTTGCTGTGGACAGTCATATCTCCTGAGTCAAAGGATCCAGTCAATATATTAAGAAGCAAATTCAAGTCAGCATTCAGTTATTTCAGTGTCTTAATATCTGAAAAAAATGCAGTTCCTTGAGTGCATGTGCTGTGATCCAAATGGTGAAGCTGCCATTTATTCAGATAGAAATATTTAAATTGTTGAACCTAAGGGATTGCCTGTTTTAGGAATATCTGAAAATCTGATGTTATATATTAAAAGTTCCAAAGTATAATAGCCAACATATATGTTTATATTTAAAATTTCCAGTCTTGTATCTCAACTGTATACCAACCTGCTATCGTCTCTAGTTAATTGAAAATTTATTATTGAGAGCTTTACGCTCCCTGCTCACACACACATTAGAAAAAAATCTTACACTTCAGTATACAAATTGATCCCAAGATAGGAAAAGTCAAAGAGGAAAGTTCATTTCAGGTATATTGCAGCACAGCTGATCTAGCGTTTTGGCCTTTGCTTCGAAGTATCACTTACTGGCTTACTGCTAAACCATGGATTAGGTGGAATAGGGGTTTTTTCTAGCTTGTCATCTGAATGCTTCAACATAATCTGCTTTTCAAAAGACATTCTCCAGTTTTATGTATGACACATACAGTAGTGGCATAATGCATTATTAAAGTTCAGATTGAAAAAAGATGTGTTTTCAGGAAGAAGCAATTTGTAGTAACTGTAAAAAAAAAAAAAAAAAGTCTTTTACTTCCTATGCAGGAGCAGATCAGAAAAGAACCTGGACATATCTAACTCATTTTCTTCCCATTGTGTTTGTCCATTAAGCAGATGAAGTGCACACTTCCCATGCTGTTCCATTCATACAGCCCAGTGTTCATTCAGAAACAGAACGTTTCCTTTAGTTGATGGATTAAAGGCAGGAGAGGGGGAGGTGTGTAAAAATGTTTGGGGATGTGCAGTATTTCAGGAACAATGTTTAAAGGTTAATTCACACTAGAAGTTTGTAATGTATATTTTACACAACTTCAAAACAAAACAGGTTTTGCCTCTTAAATGAACAAAAATAACTTTTAAAGAGAAAGACCCAATGAAGGTTTTTGTGCAATTGCTGAGAAGCTAAATGTCAGGTTATTTTTAAAAGCAATATTGTATTACACTTTCAATACACTAAAAAAAATAAGCAAATACGGTTTTTTCACCCCACCTTGACTGACCTTGCACTATATTCTGGGAGGTTGAAATATGAACCTAAGAATGTGTATTAGTGACCTTAAAAAAAAACAGCAAATAAACTCTGTAAGCAACTTTAAAGGTTATTGTTTGCTTTTTATCTTCACTTGCAGACCAGGTGTCTCTAGCAAAGTAAATCTGAGGAAAAGCTACTTTTTGTTGGAGGCTCTTTGTGAACAAAACAGATGACATAGAGAGCAGGTGTTAAAATAGTGAAAAAGGCAAACAGCAGATATGTTACAGGATGTTTAGCTGTGGAAGAGCTTGAAAAAAAAAAAGGCTGTTCTAAAGCATCTTATTTAGAAGCCTTTGCTCAAATACAAGAAACATTTCTCTGTCTTGTAAATCATAATCTGTCTTTTGATCCCCCAAAGAATGGGTTAGAGATACTTATCCTATTCCTCCTGGCACTGAGTTCCCAGGGACTGACAGGAAAAAGTATAGTTTTTACTAAATAAGGATGCTTAGTGGTTTCTGTTTACCTGATGCCACTTACAATACTGTGTTTGTCTACTTAAGTGGCATTTAAGACTGAAGTGTTGTGTGATTTACTAGTTATGTTAGGAAATTGCTTAGCAGCTGGGTAGATTAGACTGTTCTCCTTTGTGTGTTTCTCCTCCTCCATTGCACATCTGTTAATTGTGGTCTTAGCATTACAATAGTGAGCATTGTAAATTAATAAGTAGAAAGGTAAGTAAGTGGAGGAAAATAAGTTTGCCTGTTTTAAAAAAAACCCAAAAAACTACTCAACTGACACTATTTGTGTCTCTAAATTAAGCATCCTAAACCTATAAAGAGAGATTTAGAATTCCACACTGGAGCCTTCAAGTGTGTGCATTTTGGATTTAAGCTTCAAGGCTCATTTTCAAGTTGATGAAAACCTGTGCTGTTTGTGTTGGAATGTGAATTTTAACACTCACAAATTTGCCAGCAGGTTTCATTGCTTGTATCACAGGAGTTCTGTAACTTTGTAACTGATGAGAGTAGTGAGCCCTAATGCAAAATTATTTTGTAACTATGTATGCAATGGCTATTCTTTGTAAAAAACTAAATTCTCTCCATTTGCGACACAGATTTCTTTCGCTATGAAGAAACCATTATGGCATCACTGGAACACTTATTTGGAAATACAGTGCCAAGTCCTTAAAATATTTATTGCTTAGAAGACAGGCATGTTGGTACAAAACAAAGACTCATAAATTTACCATGCCATTAGACTATACTATAACACCTTTCCAGGTAGTAGCGAAATAAAGGTTTTTAAATCAAAATCTGTTGAACTGCATAGCATTATTAATCAAATGAATTTCTATAAAAATGTGGAATAGTGATCAGGTTTATTCTTCAGTAATAATAAGAATATATGCTGTAAACTTTTCTTCCTGCTCTTTCAGGTACAAATGTTGCCACTTTGGCAATAAAGATGTCAATTCTCCCTTAGTTCCAATGGTATCTCATTAAGGGAAGCTCTGTGGTATCTGTAACACCTTTTCCAGACTATTTTTCCCTTGAATCTTGTACATTTCACTGAAAATATTACAGGATGCAAAGGATATCCACTAAAGAATTTTCTTGAAATTCTATCACTTCACTAGGCTAATTTCACTGCAAGTCTGACTTGCAGCCTTTGCTAGAACTACAGTTCTTTTCAGCGGGGTTTAATTGGTTAATTTCTGCATTCAAGTTTTGAAATCACATTTCAGATAACATGCCTCGGATAAAGGTACATTCTCTATTCTTTAAATGGATCTAAAATAGCCCTTGCCAGTTAATTATAAATTAGTAGCTGATTCTCTCATGTCAGAAACTTCAGACATGCCCACAGTCCATCTGTGTATGTAATTTGTCAAGTCAAATGTAATGACAAACTTTAAAGCACAATCTCTGCAGAACTGTGCAGTTCACTGTTCCTTTCTAGTTAATACTGTGTTCCCAGACTTCAAAACAACTTTTTGATCGAAAGGTAATTCAGAAATTTAGCTTAGACAATGCGACTCTGTGAATTTAGGCACCGTTCAAGAAAAAAGAAATCACACTGAAAGAGATAACAGGATGTTAAGCTTTTGGGATAGAAATTATATTACCCTACCTTCATTAGCCACTGAGTGTTGTTTTCCATGATGTTCTCAAGCAGCTGCAGTCTTTGAACTGAATCGTCATAGTCCAGAGGTGCATCCCTTTGCACCGCGTTGGACACGTACGGAGTCGAGGAGCGGCAGTTGTCCGCCTCAGGCAGAAGGAAGGTGTAGCTGCACGACCCGTGCTGAACCTGGTACTGCTTCTTGCCTATCGTCTCCATGCTCTTACTGAAGGAGTTGTATCCTGAAGCTAAGAATATGCCGCAGCCCAAAAAGAAGCAGGCGGCCAGCTGCATTTTAGTCCCTGCGGTAACTCGGCGGACCTAGAGAGCCTGGATGCGCTGGCCAGAGCCCGGCCCTAGCTAACCTGCGGCGCGGCCGAGCGCTCCGCTGCCATGTGCCGTCAGGCGAGGGCTGGGCTTGCCCCGGGCGGGCCGGGGAGGTGCGGNCCCGCCTGGCCCGCTGCCTTCCTGCGCCGCTCCCCGCCGAGCCCCCGCACCTCGCCAGGCACTCGCTCCCCTGCCCTTATAGCAGAGTTGGTAAGAGCAGGCACACGTGTGGAGCGGAGCCGCTCCTCCCTCCCGGGCTCGCCAGCGCCGGGGGGCAGCGCACAGCGGCTGACGGGAGCGGGGCGGCGAGAGGAAACCCCAGGGAGGAGCCGGCAGCGGCAGGACCCCTGCGAATTCCTGCAGCACGGCTCTAATTAAGAGTTTCCTAGACAGAGCAATCGGTTCCGATAGCCTCCAACTATACTAGTAAATTATTTGCGATGGTAATAATTTTTAAGCTCTTTACCTTCGACCACCCCCACTAAACACACACACACAAAAGTCCCTGGACTTGTTTGTTCTTAATTTTCTTAAAAATGTGCTGAACCAAGATGTAATGTAGTTGGTGTTTAATACGGAGAAGGACGCTGTCCCATGCATACAGAAGCAGGCTTAAGTACGTCCTTGCAAAGAGAACACGAGGGGCAGTAATTAGAGGTTTTCAGTTGAACACGGAATTTGTATTTTACTGAATTTCTGAGATGAACACTCAGTTTTAGGCACGTCTTTCAAGAGTTAGGCGTTTACAAACTTTTTATTTATTATTTTAAAGGCACTTTTTTTTCTGTATGACATGGCTAACTTTGGAAGTGCTAATGTTAATAAAAGAGTTAGAAATCACAAGTTAGCTGGGTCTGGAAGAGGAAAAACCATCCAGAGGCAGTGGCAGTAAGGCATGGCTCAGGAAGTAGCATGGCTGAATAGGAATTACCCTGTTAGCTCTCCCTAGCCCAATTCTGTGCCCTTGGGAATGGGAAATACCCATAAAAGAGTAATTATATGGAGGGAAATTCTAATAAAATATTTGAAATTTATATGTAAGAGGAAAAGGACTACTTCCCAGCTCCCATGGTCTCTGCAATGATTGGTCATTTTGAAAAAGCGGAAAATTACTAGCCTTACCAGACCCTGGGAAAGAGTCCATTCCACTGAAATTTTGGAAAAGTTTACATCTCTGTAAGGAGAAATTGTCTTCTTGAAACCAGCATGATAGGATACTGACTCCAGAAGACAAACTGCCTGAGATTTTGGCTAGGTCTGGATCTGGGAACTATAGATTTTTTCTTAATTAAAATAAACAAAGGGAATGCCATGCTAGTCAAACTAACATGAATTACTGACCAAAGTTTCTCATATTCAAGGAAAATCCCAGCATGTCTCAGGATCTCTTAAGAAAGACTCTTACATAACTTGCTTTTATCTTATATAGTGTATTAATGTGGCTTTACTTTTTTATATCATGGAAGTTGTGTTCAGGATTGTCAAAAACAGTTGTAGCAACTGAGATTCATGTCTTAGATTGTTGGAAGCTGCTGATACTTCTTTACATAGTTACCCCTGGAAAGGAAGATCTCTAGAATTTAAGTCTGGCGAATTCCAGAAAGATTCTGCTTATATTTGGACTGTGATGAGTGAAACCAATTATTTATCTGACTTTTTTTCCTGTGGAATATGCCACTGTTCATCCTTCTAACCAGAGGAAACAGAGGAATATGTTTGGAATGGTCAAGATTATTTGCGACAAAATGGAGGGTTTGGTATATGAAGTATGCATTCTCCATCCCTTCAATTTTGTCTTGCAATAACCAAGCAGATAAATGTGACAGCTACTTGTATTGATAACAAACTTTCAAATTGATTGTATACTGATGTCTAATTTTCAATGAATTGAAGCTTTTGAAAGAATGTTTAATTCCATTCCTTGACCAACCTACTTTTATCCAGTGAAGACAGAAAATAGCATTAGATTAATGCACTAGACTGTGTGAAGCATTTCTATCTAACCAGACATTCCAATTCAGTATTTTCTGTTATTTGGGTACTTTAAATAATTTGCCAAGTTAAATGAGAATTTCCCATTGCAACTTGTCCTTAAGTTGGTCTGTTCCGTTTTCCTTGCACAGCTAGCCCGAAAAAATAAAGGGCCATATCGTACTAGTCATTCTTCCTTTCACCACCACATGTGAATACTCAATAGAGTAGTGCTGAAAATTAGATTGCTCCAGCCCTGGAAATATCTGTCTCTTAATGAGGAAGAACTGGAGGATAATCTTTATTTTTCTGATTATATTTTCATGGATTTTTTTAACTATTTTTTTAGATATTAAATGAAAATATGAGACTGAGCAGTGTAGTCTTTTAGAAGTTTTCTTTTTAATTATTAGCGCTTTACTCAAGGGACTGAACACATATAAAAGACGAGATGTAAAGGAGAATTTGTTGAGAATTCATTAGACAGGATCTCCATGAGAGGCTTGATTAAATCAGTAGGTTTTGAATGGCTAGAAAGCTTGCCATCTGTATGCCACCCTAGTGAGTCACATCACCATTGTAATCTGGCAGCTCAGTTTTACTGGGTTTTGGAGGAGTGATGAGTGTCTCTAAAGGTTTGAACTGTAATCTGTTTTCCTTTATGAAAGGCCAAAGCATGACCCTGGGAGGCCCTTGTGCTGTAATGAGGCCAGGAGCAAAACTGAATTTGGAGACTGCCTAGAAAGCCTTGCTGTATCCTGGGCCTCCACTAGGGAGAACTGTGGTTGTAGGAATACTGGAAAAAGAAACAAGTTCACCTTTTACTGTGTTTTAAGCTGGCCTTGGCTTTTGTGTCTTAGTTTTTTGTTGTTGTTGTGAATGAATGAACGAATGAATGAGTAAATGGCCAGTTGCTATGGCAGCTGTCTGCAGTTCGGGGAACTATGGAAGGCACAGGTATTATTCTGAGAAGTGACAACAAACTCCTAATGGAAGACTTACCAGCACAGCAGGCACCACCACTTAGCTTCTACTCACAGTGCTTCTCATCTAGGTCTTGGAGTAACACTCTGAGGTGCACCATGGTAAAGTTTTCCCCGAGCTTTCATTGATAATCCCGGGCTGTAGGGGCAGTAATTGAAATACAACCCCCACACACACACATAACCGAAAGAGAGTTTTGCCGTTTCCTCATCTGGGTCCAATGGACTCGAATTGCTTTGATGAGGTGCTCTTTCCCACTGTCCAGGAAAGCTGGTGATTGTTCACCTTGCCAACGAAATAAATATACATCCCTTTAACCCTTCGCTGCAGCTTAGTGCCGTATTTGGTGCATCTTTTGGAGCAGTAGATTGTGATCCTTCACCCTTTCTATCCTTTTGGGAGCAACTTTCCCAGCTGTGGAGGAGGAAGTGGTCTTCTCTGCCTCTCCAGAGAGTCAAAGCCAGTCAGAGTTCAGGGGAAAAGAAAGTAGTAACAGCTAAATTTAGAAAACTGGTGTGAAAAGTAAGGCAAGTTAAATCCATTATTGTCCTTGAAATCTGAGGAAGAGGAAGGAAGATGCCTGCATACAGCCTTTTTACTGAGCCTTAGAGGCATTTTAACAAGTCTGCTTGAAAGGGAGGGCTTATTCTGAAAACTGAATGACTGAGAAGATCTGTCCCCTGTCAGTTATGAGAATGACCATTTCTTTGTTAGACATGTTGAAGTAGGGAGGAATTTAAATAATTTGGCATGGAGTCTTATAAATGTCAGAAACTGAGTAAAAAGTTATAATTCAGGCTAGTCACATCCTCTCAGTATTTCTTTCATGTTTGTTACTCTCTTCATCTTTCATTTCTGCTGTCGATATGGAGTGTTGTATTGACATTCATGATATATTTTTCCTGTAACTAAAATATAGCTTTCAGCCTGTGAGTTCCTGCTTGCTTTAGAATTGAGTGTATGCAGTGTATGCCATAAAATACCAAATAGTGGATTGGTATATTTAAAGTACAAATTAGATCTTTCCCTTTTTAGAAAGAAGATACCCACTCTACAGAACTCACCTTATAAGCAGAGCTTGAAATGTGTATTTTGTCAAAACTAAACATTTAGAACATTTTGCCAGATGTGTGCAGGCAATTTCCTTTCCTGGGAAACAGTAAATTCCCTTACTCAGCCAGTCGTGGGTTTCTTCCATACAGCAGATGACGAGGCTGCTTTGAGAGAGATGCCTGAATTCTACTAACATTATCTTTCCAATTATCATTTTACTTACAGCTGCACAGCTTCTGTTTGACAGGCAGATACAGAGATCTTGCGAGATCTCTGTTAGAAAAGGAAGCATATAAACTTAAGAAATATAAGAAAATGTTGACTTGGCTTTAGTCTGCTATCTGCAGGCTTTGCCACCTAAAACTTTCAAGATGTTGGTTTAGTAGATAAGTTCTCATTTCAGCAGTTTTCCTCATTTTAGGAAGGGAAAACTACATAATAAAATATGTGCAAACTAAAGGCAAAGCCATGTAAACAGTAGGTTTTGGTGCTGCATTCTTACAGGGATATTTGATCTACATATGTAAATGAAAATGCTGTCATGTAACTTCAAAATCAAATCTGAGATGAAAAATCATCTGAAACATGGAATAAATTAATAAAGTGTTTTATATATTCCTGGTATTTACATTCCTCACATTTTGACACTCATTGTTAAATTCTCACCTTTGGTTCCTGGTACTTTAATAGTAGTTTATGATAGTTCCATTTGCTGTCTTCAAAATATTTTCCTTCACTGTAAGTAATTTTCCTACTGTAAGTAGTTTAGCGTTTTTCTCAGGAACAAATGTCAACAAGGACAAGACTCGTGAACTTGTAACTTAAAAAACAGGGAACAGGATCTAGGACCCTATTGGATTTTTAGGCTGCTGAAAATCTTGTCTGTTTTTAGATCTTACATTCTTTTGCAAAGAGAGGAGTGATAGGTTATTATGTTTTCCTATAAGCCAAACAATTTCTTTTCATCCAGACCCATAGTTCATATTTTTAGCACTTTAAAATTAATGATAATATCTTACCAATCATTCCTACTTTCCCCACCATTTGCTCATTATCTTTTTTATTCCATCTGAGCTTCTGCACCAGTCTCTCATGACTTCTTTACAAAGTCTCAGGATTCCACTCACTTTCTCAGCTGCAGTTTATTTCTAATCACTCAGAACATCTGGTGTAACATCTTGTGAATTCATAATCGACTTTATGTTCCATCTCTGACTTTCCATCACGTCTCCTTTGAGTGCCCTTCCTTACAAGGGAGGGCATTTGCCCAATAGTTCTCATATTGTACTTCTGCTGAAGGGACAAGAGGTCAATAATCTGATCCACTGAAAATTTCACCACTCTGTCTTGGTGAGTCAGTCTGGTTTTTTCCCATCTTGCCTTGTAACATTCAATCCATCATTTCAGTGCACAGTATTTTTCCTAGATGTCACTGCACCAATGGAAGCATAATGCAGCCAAAACCAGACTTTGTGTATTCCCTTGGAAATTCTTCCATTCTCCCTTTTTCTCTTTAGCAATTGACACTGCCACCATCCTTCAATGCATTTAAATCTATAATCTGCAAGTTATGTTTCCTTTATGTCTATGATGTTTTATTCTCTCCCTTTCTTGATGCTATGCTTTCATTAATGTGTCTAAAACCCCTGTCTTGGTCCTTATCATCAACATACTGAATTTTGTATTATCTGTCTGGCTCCTCCATGATATTTGAAAGTTATTTGCTTATGAAGCTTATTATATTAGTTCTACCTCAGTAAATTAAGTTCAACTTTGCTATCATAAGGATAGATGGTTAGACAACCATCAGAGCTTCACACAAGTAGATTATATACTTAATTGCTTTGAATTTGGAAGATCTAAAATTCAGCACCTCTCCTACCAATATGTCAACTCCACTGCTTTCTTTGTAGCCACTGGCTGGATTGGCTTTCTGTCTTGGGTTAAACTTGGGATATCTTTTCTCAAATAATCAGATATTTAATTTGATCCTATTTTCAAATTATAGACTTATTTTGGTGTCTCACTTTTTTTAATGTAACACTGTATTAACATTAAAAGACATTATCTATATATACATAATTATATCTGTATATATGTATGTGCTTAGTATGTTGTTGATGCCACTTTACCTAAAATATAATTGGTCATGTTAATTTAGATTGGGACTTTATGATATCACATCCTGAGTAATAACAAAAACATGAATTAATGGTGTTTTTTTAATTCCTGTCATTATCACTTCCACATTCCAAAACCTTAAATACAAAATGCTTCCTAATTTCTGCTGCTTTATTACTTTTATAGTGATTTCCTTTTTCAGTCCAAAATTTTAAGTGATATCTAAAGTAGAATTCACAAGTATTCATCAAACTCTAGTCTATACAAATAATGTAGGCACGTTTCTAAGACTCTTACTGTGCATTAATGAAGTTCCTGTTTGTAGGACAGATGGTAGTGTCTTTCACTGTGAGCATTTTCTAATAATGAATGTTATTTTAATCTTTGAAAGATGAGTCATCCACATACAGAAGTAGGAAGTGAGTCCCAGGATTATGAAGAATAGTTGCTACATGTCCTTCCTCCTTAACATTTTTATATAGTTTGGCTATGGTGCCCAAAGGCTGTGCTTATTTATCTTCAGAGTTATGTGATGACAGCAAACTTTAGCTGGTAGCAAGTGTAATTACATCTTAAACTCAAATAGCACGAGTTCGAAACTAACATGGAAATTACAGCTAATGTTAAGGATCTTACAATTGCACTGCTGAATATCTGACAGTTTTAAGTGCTGTGCCTTGTCTATCTCCCGTACTGGGAACAGCATAATAAAGCACTTGTTTAAACAGGTTATCATTGGTTGAAACTGAATGAAATAACTTGTGTGCTAATGTGTAGTAAAGCCTTTAAGACCTGTTTTAAAAAATTGTTCCCGTAGCACTTGTGTATTTACTCTGTACTGTTGAATTTTAAGTTAAAAGTTTAACAGATGGTCTTACTCTGTATACTTATATACTGTTTCTATGCTTTGAAAAATGTCTTTTAAATTACAGTTTTGTGCATTTGGACAACTTAAACCTAAAATCTTTATGTAAGGTTTTGACTTGTATTGTATTATGTGAATGCTGTATTATGTTGATGTGAAAAGGCAACAGACTCTGAAAGAATCCAGAAGGCTTTTGGAAAATGAGAAGTCTGTCTTACTGACATCCTAAAGAAAAATGCATATGCTGTTTGTTTAAAGAAATGTATTTTTAAAACATCTAAGCAGTTGACAGTAAGATAGCCTTACAAATCACCCCATGCCTGTGATTTAAATCCTTCCTTTTGTAAGCAGTCAGTCAGGTTAGCAGAAGGTTCTCTCGTCTGCTAATAGCACACTTATTTCATAATAACAGCATGTCACACTCCCAAAGAGCATGTTCAAGATCTGAATTCAAAGATAAACTGGTGTCAAAGAGGGAATGAAAAGGAAGTGAAAAACTGTGTAAGAGGAATAAACAACACTTTCAGAGAGGGAGAGGACATTTACGGCAACAGTAAGGTCCCAAGTTCCTGACATCTGTTTCCCTCAAGAAAAAAATACAGTACATGCACTAACCTTTTTATGGAGAGTGCAAGAAAAATATTCGCAGCATGTTTTCATATATTCATATTTGTTGAACTGTATTATGGATGTGTAATTTGAAGTGGACAGAGCAACTGCAAACTATTTTTGCACTCCATAAAGATCAATATTTTCTTTTTTTCAGTACTAATAAACATAGTTTGGTAATAGTTCTCAAAAACATTGCCCACCCTCTTGCTGATTCTGCCACAAAAACTGGGCATTCTCTTTGTTGTTGGTTTTACTGCTGTACAAGCAAAGGAAGGAATTAAAGTGGGTTTTTTTCTCCCTGATTAGTGAGGAATCAGAACCCATGATGGGACAGCACAAAAAGTAGCTGCATACAGATACCAAGATTAGGGCTTCTTTGAGTTTGGACTCCTTGCCTCTGTACAACTTATTGCTCTGTAAATATTAACATAAGTACCTCACTGGCTCAGTAATATTCTGTTCTTTATCTCTCCAAATAAATCCCTTGCTGGAAAGATAATCCTCCATTTCCAGTGGAATATGTAGACAAAACCAAATATCTTATAAGTATCCTATCGTTAAAGTGGTATATTTTCTCCCCAACACAAACCAATTAGAAAGTTATTTTACTGACCTTTTATCTAAATCTGAATTATTACTTGAGTACTTTCCCTACACAGAAAATTCAAATTTTTAAAAATCTTTATTCTGTCTCACTAGAAATATATGTACAGGAAATTTGGAGATGACATTGGTGATGTCTGTACTGTTTGAATATGCATCGACATTCAGGCTAGCCACAGCCAAAGTGACTTAAAAATCAAATAGCTCAATCTTGGCTTATTAGCTTGAGGCTAAGCTTGATTATAGAACATCTTGCTTGTATTTTTATGCTCTTGATTTTTATGTCAATATTTTCAGTTAAATCTGTGATCAAATTCTATTATAAATAACTAATAAAGCTTCACCTTTGGTATTAAATGATACATTCTGATTTGTTACTGCTTCAGCATTGTGGCCTGAGCCCTAATAGCAATGTCCAGTGAATAGCATTTGTCTTGAACATAAATAACTTTATTTCTAGTTCATCAAATTAGTGGTCAACTGATGTTTTTCTACTAATTTCTGCTTTCCTTTGCCTGTTCACCCACTTGAGTATAATTTTTAAGAAGCAAAATCCATACATTCAAATATTTTCTAGATGATGTCCTGAAATGACATCTCCTAACTCAGCCAACTTAGAATATTTTCTTTTTTGCATTAATGAAGATTGTATCCTTGGGTAGGGTGTTAGGGTGCCCTTCTTAGATTAAATACATATATCAGGTCGACCAAGATTTCCTTGTGGAGTCAGAGAAATTTCTCTCTGTTGATCACAAAGAGACTTGTGTAACAAGTTCAGATGACAGCGCCAGAAGTTAGGTTAAATGAATGTCATGAAACTTATGGAAATAAATGATGGTTATTCTAGATTTCATATGTGTTTCATTGTCTCATCTTAAAGTGCTGTTGTTTATATATTATTAGTATTTTTCATTTTATTACAGTTATCAGACTTTTGTATCCAAACTGTGTTGTTTTGCTGATCTTCTCTTTCAGTAATGGATTCACTTGGACAGTGAATTGATTTAAAAAAACCTGGCCAGTAAGAAATTGGGTCTAAATAGATTGTTCACCCTAGAAACATAATTCTTTTACACTGTAGGCACATTTTGCAAGGCTAAGAGCACTATATCTTTGGTAAATGTCTGTTGAAATGTTCAAGCAGGGAGTGTTCTGGAACCCCAGTGCAGCCCATGGTGAGGAAGGATGGGCTAGCAATGGACCGAGTTTTCAGCCAGCTGGGAAGTATTACAGGCAGGACTACAGCAGGCAGGGAAACTGTAGGGAGTCATGGCCTAAAATTTGTTTTAATTTCATATAGAGTATAAAAATATATCTTCTAAACCTAAGATCTATGAGACTGTAGAAAAGCCTCTCATGAGAAGCAGTGGAATCCCTGTTGTATGAGTAATACAGATGGCAAAACACTGAAAAATGTAAAGGAAAATCCCATGCTGGCAGCAGTATGAATTAAGTGAATTAATAAGCTTTTTCATCTTTTAGTTTCGCTCATCAAACCTCATCACTTTGACGAAAGAAAGAAAAATGTTTATGTTGGACATCCATGTGAAAATGTTTATAGGAAAAAATATCCCTCTTCAGATGATAAAAATATAATTAATATAGTTGAAATAATTCTTGCATTTTCTCACAGACATTAAATTAAACCTATCAGGCACAAGCTAATATTAATGCCTGCAAACTTTTAACCACAATTATTCCAATGTAAGGCAGCAGCAGGTTTAATATTGGGAATTGTTATGGTTTCAGATTTCTTTGCAGTATTGGGACAACTTAATTTTTTATTATTAATTCCATCAATGACATGCAAAAGAACACAGTTATTCCAATTGCTAAAAGCGTCAGAGTGAGACTGTGCTTCATAGACTATTATTGCCCAAATGAAAGCCTTCTTGGCTGAAAAGTTTGCAACCAGACAAATTATTCCCAATTACCAATGGCTTAATTGCTACTTTTGCTTTCAGATATTTTTTTAATGATAACTTATTTAAATATAATATCTACAGTGAATAATTTTTTTAAATGCATTTCATGGACATCATGAACTGAAAAAGCCACAAATTTTACATCAAAATCAGATTGCTTTTCATTAACTTGTAATAGCTTAATTTATCTACTTTTAAAACCTCTATTTTTGGACATTTATTTGATGTGAAGTGGGCTCCTTTGTATTCATATGTTTTTTACCTTGCTGGTTCTGCAATGGGGGCAGAAAATCTGTGTTCACTTACCTCTGACCTAACTCTGCTGGCCCACAATTTTAGACTACAGTACACCCAATAGAGAAAAATAACCCATGCTTTTAAAATAGCTATTTCAATAAACTGATGGCCTCGAGGACTAAGAAAAAAAGTGATGCTTTAAAGGCAAACTGGGGGCTTCTCATTTAGAAGACTTTTCTAGTATCCGTCAGAACCTTTTTGTGATACATCTGTCATGGAAAATGATCAGAAGCTGCTGAAGTAAACAAAATGTGGGTCTGTTCTGCATTATTGTAATTTGCAGATGCCCTGTGCCTGCTTACAGAAGATGGCCCGAGGCTTTTAAAACTGTTAATGACATGAACAGTAGCCAAGAACTGTCTTTATTTGAAATACAAGTGTATTTTTAAACCAGAATGTGTGAATCCTCACACAATTGCCATTTGCATTACCTTTACACAGTGAGAATTTTTTTAAAAGATACAGATTTCTCACCAGACATTCTGTGGACTAGTTAAACAATTGCAAGCATTTTCAAGAGGTGTTACCACTAGTTCAAATATTGGCTTTCGTGGCTGGTCCAAATCAGGCTTTGCAATAAGTGGAACTTGGTTCCCTTTCATTGATTTCTCAATGTTCATAAATTCATTAAATGTTCATTCATCAAATTCCATCTCTTTTTCTGGCTCTTCCATGTCAGAAGGAGGCACCTGTTTCCAAAAATATGAACTGGCAGATGGCTTAGTAAGTATTGCACCATATCTCAGCTGGTGGAATGAAGTAATTTTAATAAACAGAAAACAAACAAAATAAAGTATTCAGAATTGGAAATAAGAGAGAGAGGATTTCCTATCTTGTCCTTTTCTTTTTATTCTTGACTTTTTCTAGGTAATATTCTTCTATAAAGGTAGAGTTGTGAATCCTAAATACTGATTGTTGAAATTCAGGACAGTTTGGGACTGTGTAACAGCTCTGCACCTGGACATCAAATACTCTGTAGCTGGTAGTGCATCTGCTGTACATGAAGGTTTTATCCATTTATGCATTGTGTCATTTTTCCAATTTACTAGGCATCTGAAAATCAGCCTGGTTTCAATGAAAATATGTGGAAAGCCATACTCCATATGCTTTTCATATGAGATATAAGACTTGACTGTGTAATACTGGACATCCCCCATTCTGTGGGACATCTGCCAAGCTCAGCAGAAATAAAAGTTACAGGAAGGAGAATAAAACCAGAGGAATAAGTGATTACTAAATCCTTATTCTGTTTTTAATTATTATGTTCTGCTCTGGTCTCAGCTGTTAGAGTCAACTGTTAGCAATGTCTCTGAGCTGAAATAGCCATGTATTCTGTACTTTAAAATGCTTTGTGGTTAAAACTTTAAAATGTTTAATGTTCATAAATGAATGACAGATTTTCAGGGGTTCTCAGTGTGGGTTTAGAGACTTCCAAAAATCCTAGTATGTCTCCCTTTGCATCTTTAGGTAAGAATGTATCTTTGATCTGTGAGCTTGGAAAAGCCTAAGAGCCCTTTAATGTGTTATGTGCATGAGTAGTTTAGGTTGTATTTGAAATGTAAACTGCAGCTGTTACAAATTTTCTCAAGAGTTTTGGAGTAAAAGATAAATCTTTCCTTGTTTTTGTTTTTGGGTGTTGCCAGTGATTGTGTTACTCTGTCCTTTCGGTCTTTTATGTCCTAGATTATCAACTAATTAAATTAAGAAATAAATGATAGCCTAAATTTAGGGGAAATAATTATATTCCTCATCATTACAGAGCATGAAAATGTCCCTCTGCAAAATGGCAGTAGAAGGCAGCAAGTAAATAAAAACCTTTTTTTTTTGCATGATTTTGAAAGGCAGGATCCTGGTTTCTGAACAGTTCAGTTAGCAGTCCCAGAAATGTAAATTCTAAAGTCCCATTGTAAGACCTTCCTTTCACATTTCCAGAATGTGAAAGTAAATACTGATAACATCTGCATATTTGGCATTGCTTTCAAGATGTTGTTTTCTTGTATCTATTTATAAATCTAATACTGTTCAACTCCTTTTTATTGGCATGTATGTGTTTATTGTACCTAATAAGAAGCAAGTCCTCTCAATACCTTGGATGCTGTAGAAAACTTCAAAGTAAATTAGGATTGGGTTCCTGTCTACAATACAATCCACAGTCACATACAGGTTTCACTTGCTGAAACTTACTGTGGCTGCTGGTAGAATTTTTATAATGTTCAGGTGAATGCATGTGGAGGATTTTTTAAGCACTTCAACTGCCAGTCTAATTGAAAAAACCCTGAGAATATTTACCTTCATTTATCATGCTTTCAGTTTTAGTGTTAACTAAAATCATCTACTTGGCATCTCACTTTTACCAGGCTATTACTTTGTTCAAGTTACATGCACATGTAGTATTCTAGTCCTTCACTGCTGTTTCTTTGTCTGTGTAACGTCCGTGAAACTCAGAATAATCCCTGTATTCAATACATTGCTAACAGACAAGAAAGAAAGGAAATTTTACATATTCAGGATGCATATGTAAATTACTATTTTTATCTAATAAAGATAGATTGTTCAGCCTGGCACTAATTTTATCCTTTATTACCAGTGAAGACATGAGAACTTGAAGTACATCCTGCTTCTGTACCAGGGAAATTGGCTCAAACTGGAAGGAGGAAGACATAGCATCATTTTTTGTGGAATACGTCCTTTAAATGTTAGTTCACAAAGACCTGCTGAGTCAAAAGGCCAATTTTATCTAAAACTTGTTTTTAAAACTGTAGTATACTCAGATATACACAGCATACATAACAAAATAGCCAAGATAAAACAGTTCTAGAAACCTGTTGGATTTTATGGATGCATCTGATTGATGCTCAGGAGCCCATCCTGGGAAGGACACCCAACTACTTCTGTAGCTTCTCTGGCTGATGTGCTTAATCTATGCACATGACTGTAATCTAGGAGCACATGATTATGTTCTGCAATGACTTACAAATAACCTTAACACTCTAATTAGCTCCTAAAAAGAGCTCTGTTTTATCTACATAGCTAATTTTCCAGGATAAAATTCAGTTCTGTAATTCCTTTTTACCACTCTGTGGTCCTTGCTTATAGTACAATGGCCTCACATATCTGACTAGTAGAATCTTACTGCCTTGGTACACTTTGGTCACAAAAAATTTTCATAGCTTATTTTGCTTGTAATTGTGATGTTTGCCACCAGTTTCCTCTGCATTTGACTGGTTTGGATTAACATGGAAATGAAAAATGAGTGAATGTAAATTTTTGCTAAAAGAAGGTTGTTGACAGCTTGTTCCAGCCCAGAATTTTCTCAGTGCATAAACAGACTACATTTCATAAAACAAAACTGCAGTTTTTGTTTGTTTACTTTGGGGTTGTTTTCTGAGTTTCTTGAAAGGACGTGATTCTTAAATGGAAAGAAACACGGGGATGTGTTTAAAAGGGAAAATGTTGTGATAACAAAGTACCAGAAGAGCAAGCAAAGACTGCAGTAAAGAAGCTGAAACTAGTATACAGCTAATAAGAACAGACCCAGGCCCAGTTGTCTTTGCAACCAAAATTAATTGCGAGGAAGAACAGATCTTTCTATTGTTCTATTGATGTAGATTTGGTAAATTTCTACTTTGTTGCAATTGTAGCACATTTTGCATGCATTACACATATTTTTACATTATCATCTGAACTGTAATCTTACACTTCTAGAAAATCAGCACTTGGGGAAACTGTGTTATCATTTACAAACACAATCAAAGTTTTACTTTGATCTTTTTTCCACGGTAGAAAAAAACAGTCAAGTTTATGTGCCTTTGTCTTTTCTCTTCTGGTGGTGTTGCACTGTGATGTTGTTTGTCTGTGTGATTCATTACAAGCTCACTGGCAGATGGTCACGTACACTTTGCAAAAGTGCTTGGTGCTAATAATCAGCTTTTAGCTTTAATATTCTTTTCCTACAGTAAGTAATGTATATTATCGTAATGCCTAGAAATATCACGGTTGTTTTAGTTACTGCCATCTAAATACCTTTATCCTTCAGTAAAAAAGGGTTTCTCTGTACATGTTCAGTATTTTATGAGTGAAACCTACTGCATGTATGGATGGTAGTGACAGAAAAATTAGAGTTCTGTCTTGCATATATGTACAAAATGGAAAAATGATAGTTTCATGAGACCAGGATGTGCTAGAAAACCTCCTGGCTCCTGCATATAGTGATTTTTTGTTGGTTAAGCCCCACAGGGGTTATACAGCTAAAGCTTCAGAAATCCTGCTTTCTCTTACTTGATCCTTACACTTGTTATGGTAGAAGGAAAGTGTTTATGTGTATTTTATTTGTTTATGTGTATTTTATTGCATAACAGTAAACCAGGCTTATATGCAGTGTCTATCTGTAATAGTTAAAATGCTGTCAGTCCAAAATACATTCCATTTATTTAAAAGGTGAACTTGTAAAAACTACTTCTACATAGCACAGAAGAATGTGTATATCAAAAGCTGATGTTTTATAAGAGGAAAAAAGTGTTGAATTATGGGCTCTTATCATTATATTATCATTTCTTTAACAGTAGTTCTAGATGGAATAGCTGAAGAAGCCAAAATATGGTGGAACTTTGTTGAGACTCTTTATAGCTATGTTGGGAAGGGAAAATTTCTGGTCTGGCAGTTTTGGTGGAGCTGCTGAGATGCTCTTGTTGGCTTTTGTGTATTATAGTTGTAGTACACTATATGCAGGCAATAAAATCAGTTACAAATCTGACTCCCTCAAAACACAGTGTCATGCAATGGTTCCAGCAAAAGTGAATCTTATTTTATTTAATTAAAATTCCCTTATTTTTAATCAATTCCTTGCTGTTTCTTCATTTAGTCATAAGCAAAAGGTTGTACTGCAAGTCTATTGATGTTCTTGGAAGAGAATATGACACTGAAGTCCACGACAGTGTCTCTATAGGATAGGATCATGGCCAACAGACCTGATATTTTTCTGAATGTATTTCTCGGTTACATCACCTGAGAGCTTTAGAATGTACATTTTAGCTGATATAGCTCATCTTCTCAGGCACTTTCATAAGTGTGTCTAAGGTACAGTCTTAACTGCAGAATTCTGTCCTCCAAAATCGAGGCTGAAGTAATTCACAATATGAAGAAAATACTCCACTAATATGTGCTAGATTTTGTCCTGCTAGTCTTCATTTCCCTGAAAGAAGTATTTTAATAGTCTCCTTTTATTCCTAGCTGCCATACCTTTGCTCCAACCACAAAAACACCAAAAAGTTTGTGATTTACTTTGCAATTATGATTTTGACTTACTGTTCTTGTATATGTTTTTATATTTTAATATACTTCTGTACTTGTTCTTACTGTTTTGTGATTTATTATGTGTTGATGAGGTTCTGTTGTAGACCTTGGAATTTTTTTCTAAGACAAGAAGTTCCATTGTCATGTTTTTCTTACAATGATTTATCTCTTGTCTATTGAAGTTATTTATCAGAAATATTTAAAAGATGGTCTAAATTAATGATTTTTCAAAAGTATTATTTAATATTTGCCTGAAGTTGGTCCCGGAGGCTGCAATCAAAAAAGAGCCTCACTTTGCTAGTCAGTATATTACTATTACAAAGGTAGCATTTCTTCATTATTTTCCACTGAACATAAAAGCAGACTTTGTATTTCAATACATTGTACAAATCCAAAACAAGGGATAGTGTCTACACCAAGGACCTTTTGATCATCAGAAGAATATATCTGTCTTTTTTTCCCCCGTCTGGCGGAAAGGTCACACTTTACCCATATTTCATTCTACCAGATTTATTTGTGGCCTGGAGGCTTTATCAAATGCATTTCAAGCAGAAAATTCTGGCAGTGATTCACATGAGAGGCTTTTACCTGTGGAGATGAGGCAGCCTGATTCTGCTCACCTTCAATAGTCTTTCCTGCATGTCATGCCTACATTTAAATCTATTATAGAGAGAGAAGTCTAACAGCAGTATGTTTGCCTGAGGGACAGGAATTTTATGGGTAATCTGAATGGGGTGGAATTTTGTTGGCTGTTTTAACAGTAACTATTAATTAGTATCTATCTTTTAAGCTGATATGTTTTGAACATATTAGGACAATAGAGGGAAAAAGTATAAAAGTTCTGCTTAGTACTAACTTTCTAAAATAAAAAAAAAAATTAGGAATTAGTTTAAAGGTGTCCTCACTGTCATGTTAAAACTGAAAAACTTGTCCCAAAACTTTTGCGATCTACCAAAAGTTTTGCCTTGCCTGAATCAAGGTACATTCTAAGTACCTTGAAACAACTGCAGTTTCAACACAAAGCAAGGCCAAACTCTACAGATTTTATTGAGTACTATTATTGAAGTTCTGAGTTTAACATGAAGGAGGTAGGTAACTATGACGTTAATTAAATTTTGCACGAAACTTTACTAAGTGGAACTATATAGTTGAGTTGATTGTGGCTTAGAAGAAAAACTGTAAAATAGGAATGGCAAAAATAATTGAAAGATCTGTCTGTCCCATCCCATTGGGTTTTTGGTCTGGCTAAGCTCATACTTATGAAATTAAAGGTGTGCTTCTTGAAGCAGCACCATAATGTGATCCCAATATTATTATTCTCTGTGTGATGAGGATTAGGCTGCTGCTGCTTACTCATGCAGGAGATGCTGAAGGTCAAGTAGTGGTTCATCTGATATTAAAAGTAGACAATATTTTTTCTTGGGTTTTTTGCTTCAAGTTTATTTGTTAATTTTCATTTTTTGTTTGGGATTTGTTTGGTTGTTTGGTTGTTTTTTTTTTCTGGAGGTTCATAGAATCATAAAATGGTTTGAACATCATCAAGCTGCGACCCCCTCTACCATGGACAGGGACACCTTCCACTAGACCAGGCTGCTCAAAGTCCCATCCAGTCTGGCCTTGGACACTTCCAGAGATACAGCCACAGCTTTGGGCAACCTGTTCCAGTGTCTTACCACCCTCACAGTAAAGAATTTCTTCCTAATATCAAATCTAAGCCTACCCTGCTTCATTTTAAGGCCATTCTACTTGTACTGTCACTACATACCCTTGTAAAAAGTCTCTCTTCAGCTCTCTCGTAGCTCCCTTAAAGTACTGGAAGGCTGTTCTAAGGTCTCCCAGGAGCTTTCTCTTCTTCCAGGCTGAACAATCCCAACTGTCTCAGCCTGTCTTCGTAGGAGAGGCGCTCCAGCCCTCTGGTCACATTTGTGATCTCCTCTGGACTTGCTTCAAGAGTTCCTTGCCCTTCTTATGCTGAGAACTCTATAGCTGGATGCAGCTTTCCAGGTGGGGTGTCAAGAGGGCAGAGCAGAGGGGCAGAATCCCCACCCCTGCCCTGCTGGTCACACTGCTTCTGATGCAGCCCTGGATATGTTTGGCTGTCTGGGCTGTGAGTGCACACTGCCATCCAATCTCCTGTTGTGTGCTTTCCCCTCACCACTGCTGTAGGGCTGCTGGCTTCTTCTCAACAGCACTGTCAAGTCACTCTCCTTTTTGATGAGATCATTCCTCAAATAGGGTTTTTCCAGGATTAACTACACTATTTCTATTTTCATGCTGCCTTTGGAGGGTGTTGCAGGCATTGTAGTGGTTATTTCTTTCATCAGAAGTTTTCGGCATCCTCTGCTGGCTTTAGCCTTTTACAGTGGATGCTTTTTCTACTGCATTCCAGATTTGTCTAGAACACAACCCTAAGCAACTGACTGGGGTTTTAGCTTCATTTGCTGGAAGCCTATTTTTTATAAGACAAAGAAGTAGTGCTCCCCACAAAGATACAATGTGCACATGGATTTACCAGAATGACATTTGCTTGATTAATTATAACTCCTATTATAGTGACATTTTAGGTTTGAGCTCCTGCCTGGGTGAATCAGCACTTCCGATTCTGTGGTTAAATAAATTTAGAAAAGAAACCACATATGTTGTAATATATAGGCTGTATTGCACTCAAGCAGGCAATTACATTATTCTGTGTTTGCAGGTCTGGTATTTACCTTTTCATGGGGATTTGTCTTTCTCATGGTTAATTGCAAATTAAGTAGACAGAGGTCAAAATATTAAAATTAAGGAAAGAGGACACTGGAAAGGATTTTTATTGCTCTTATCTTATAGATTATGCTGACGACAACACAGGAACATTTCCACTTTAAAAAAGTTAAAATAATATGTTAAAGAATAGTGTATTTAAAATATTATGGTGTTCTAAAATATTTTTAATTACTTTATGCAAGTGGTGTTACATTTGTATGGCATTAGAGGAATTATTACCTTTAATAGCTTTCACAAGACACTATTAGGGGAAACCCTGCTACCCATGTTTTTTCTCAGAGAACTGCATGTCATAATTAAGTGCACTTAAAAAGCCAAATTAAACTGAATGAACAAGTAACCAGTAAGGATGTTCTCTTGAGCATTCATTCTTACCATGATGAATGATGCTTGTTTTTCTCTTCTCTTTAATTAGAATGTTTCTACATTTGCCAAAGAAAATGTTGGAATGAGGACAAAAACTGAAATTATAGGAACAGGGTTTGATGTAATAGCTTATTTGTAAAGGAAACACAACTTGTTTGGTATTTTATTGAAACAGGAAGTTCAGAACCTCAGTACACACAAGCACAACAAATTCTCAGGTGCTAGTTGAGTCATCTGTTGTTGGAAGTAGCCTCATAGAAGGTTTCCCCTTGATTTAGTTTTAATCTTCAATTAACAAAGGGAAGGAAATTACATACAGATTTAGTTTTAGATTATGTGCAAATCTCTCTGTTGCTTTTTTAGCTGTCACCCTGTTGTGCATGTTTGTGACTGTATCATGCTGGCACTGCCAAACTGTCTCAGTGAATATATTCAGCTTTTAATGAACATAAAAAACCTGATATATTCCTTTTATTTATGAAATAATATAAAACTTGCCTAGTCAAAGTATTTTGATTTTTCCTTCTTTAGTCATCTCTTACCTGATTTCAGCTTTATTTCAAACTGGAGAGGTAATCAGCTATGATAAGGTTGTAATTGATGAAACTACAGGTTTAAGTTTGTTATGGGATTACTTAATTTTTAACTGTCATATTTGTTTGTAATAAGAGGTCTGTTATATAGCAGAGAAGAGCATGACAATGCCATGTAGTTTTGTTTAGCTGTGAAATCATTAAAAACCGCTTTGGAGTCTATGTGTGTATCTTCTCAGGAGAAGACTTAGCTTTCCCCTCCCTTCAAAGTCTGTATGACACTGGCCTCTCATTAATAAGAAGATTTTATTGAATTTCCTCCAAATCACATCATTATTGTTTCTCTGTTTAACCCCAGGAGTATTCCAGTGTTGTGCAATGAGTTCTTGCCTCCATTAACAGTCTGAGGAATGGTGGCTTTATAGCTCTCCCAGTATCAGTCCACAGCATAAGGACAAATGCATTACACCTTAATCAGTAATGTCATTTTAAGAAAATATTCCATGGGTAGCCTTAGAACTGCCATGTTAGCTCCTCAATTTTACATCTAATGGAATTTTAAAATAAAAATACACACATGATCCAAGGAGTGTGCTGGACATTTTTAAACTGTTTCCCTTATGCAGGACTAGCTAGATTATATTCTTTTTCCTCATTCTCTGAGTAGTGTATATACTTTAATATAGTATGTGTGCAAACAAACAGTACCTTCTGTTACATCATGAGAGTTTGCATTGTTATAGGACTAAAGCTGTATTCCTGATACACCCACCTTATTCCCATGGATTTTAGTGGGAATTCTGGATTGGGGCAGAGCCAGATATGATAAATATTTACTTACATACATTTACTAGAAAACTAGTTTGCAGGAGAGAAGCATTAAGCATTATTGAGCATTTGTATTTTATCTAGGATATCCAGATGTGTGACTAGAAAATGACTACTAGTTTTGTTTGAAGACTGTGACTGTTTGTGCTTCAGAGTTTTTATCTTGCATTTAAGCTCAAATCCCAGTTGCTCATATTTTATGGACAGTACTTGCTGAGTATCCTTTGATTTTCAAACTGGAACTGCTTGCATATGCCATGACAGCCTCTTGAAAAGGCTTTCTGCTTTCACTAAAGCTAAAGCACTTCAGGTAAAATCCAGATAGACTAGGAAGTAGTAGACACTCAATCCTGCACCATTCTTAGATGAAGAACAGCATGAATATTGGAAAGGGACTCAGAAAGGAGGACAGGGTCAGGAGTTTGACCCTACAAACTTTGCCCAGCTAGCATGAGAAGTCACTGAAAGTCCACTACCATAATAAGTCTGCCTAGTTCTCTGTATTTAACTGCGTCATAACTGGCAAGCTCAAATTTAAAACAAACACAAATTCCATATGGAATTTACAAGAATATTTATTAAAAAAAAAAAAAAGTTTTTTAGAAGATCACCATTAGATTTTCAGTAAACAGAAGTGGACTTTCTTGTGAATTGATTTTAGATTGCCACTTCAGATTAGCACTTCAATAGCTTCACCTTTAAAGTTATACTTTTATTTTATCTTCATTAAGACAGTTCCTGCAAGACCAAATGCAAATATCAAATAAGTCAAATTAGTATTGTTCCATTATCTTTGTCACTGACAAAAATTTAAATCAGAAATAAGTCATAAAAAAGAAGAAAAGTGTAAATGTTATGACATGTTGAAATCCCAAATGCATGTAATATCCTAATTGAGAATAAGATTGTATTCCAAATAAGGTTTATGTTTCAAACTTCTTCTTATTTGCAGCAACAACATGATAGACTTCTGTTTTCCTCCAGCATTTGATCAGGTTACTGACACAGTGTCTGGTCTGCCTCCTGTAGACTCCTGAGAAGAAAACAGTGGGGTGATCTGCTGCAAATGTGTTTGGTGTATTAGCTCACAAGTTCATAAGTGTCAATTCCTCAAACAGGTGCTGGAATTGGTTACTTTTAGAAGAGCATCATTTGTTACCATGCACAGCTTACGACTGTGGTTTGTGAATTCAGTTTTTTTCACTTTATTAAAACAAATTCCTATGCTTAACTTGAGAAATAAGAGCAAAGACAATAAATTTAGTGTCAGGAACTTGGCCATTACCCTACCAACTATCATAGCTTTAAACTTACTCTGTATTCACAACATAAATATTTCTGCTTCAGTTATACAGAAGATAGTTCCAGCTTGCTGTCACAATATAGTCAAAGTTCTTTTATTATTGTCATGCTAAAAAGTATAATTGTTCATGAAAATAATCTTCAAATAGAAATCATTAGTCATGTCTTTTGTTTAGCACCTATGAAGAAAGTGGACCTCTCCAAAAAACTTTTCTTGAGTAATGGTAATTTTAAAACATAATTGATAAAAACCACCTGGTCAAATATTTGAACACCTAGGGGTCTTTTTTGCTCTGTGTGTGCTGGCAGCTCCACTTGCTACTTTTAGTGCTGGAGGATTAAGTATCTCTGCTTTTCAGTCTTCCTATGGGATATTCCAATTTGTGACACAGATTAAGTGAAGAAGAGATGTTATTACACATAAAGAAGTATTCTTGCCAAGGAGTACTACTCAGGGAAGTTATAGACCAGAGGTAATCATAATAGCAGTTCTTTTGGGAGTTTGTGAAAGCAACCCAAATCAGCTCTGATTTCTGTTGCAGTGGGCAGCATTCCACAGCAGTTGCACCATGTGTGATGCCAAGTAATCTGTTTGAGTGGGCTCATTTTTGTGATTTCAGACAATTTTAAAGATTTTTGCTGTTGAACTTTGATGTAATTTCAACTGACCCTTTAGTTCATATTTTAAAAACCAAGACTTCCCTGCTAATTGTCATTGTAGTGCATGTGTTTCCCTGTAAGTAGTGAGTTTGCATGGGACTTTTAAATGCAGCTCTCCAGGTTTCTGTTGTGCTTAGTCATTATGATTTATCTTTTTAAAACAATTCAAGAAAAATAATCTTTTAATTATACATCACATTTTTGTTAATATTTGGTTTGGTATGTTGTAATATATTTGTGTGCTAAATAGAAACATTTTGTGATTGTTTTGATGAGGGACTACTTTAGGCTGCCCTACTTAGTTTTTCTTCTGTTGATACAAAAAAAATTAAAATAAGAAAGCAACTTTTAAAAAAGCTTATTTGCTGATGTCTAAGTTTTTAAAGCCAAGTCCTTTTTATTTGTTTCTCTGCAGCATATCAAAAAAAATTGAGAAGTCAATCCTCAGAAATTTGAAGGAAAACGAACTCACTGTGTTCAAGCTTTGACATATTTCATAAAGCTGTTGAAAACCTAAACATGAAAGCCAGATTTATGAGCTTTTTTAAAGTTATTTGTAGATTCCCAAGACGATTGTGTTCCCATCACTTACTGTAGCCTCTAAAACTCAAATGACGCTTAAAAATATTCATGTTTGGCACACACTGAGTTACTGCTGGGCGTTGCAATGGCATTCAGATAAAACTGAAGAGTAGAGAGAAGAATTTATTCTGTCTTCATGCAAAACAATTCAGTCTGCTGAGACACAGCAAAAGGATTCACATTTTCATATTTTAAAGATAAAACTAGCAATTATTTTAAATGTTAAGATTGCATTTATTATGGGTTCATACAACTGTTTGGGGAATGAGCCATTTGGGAGCATCTGTGTAACCCTTCACATTTGCCAGGCTTTTCCTTTCAACAAGATCACTCACTTTGTTATTACTGGAATAGAAAACTCTTTTATTTATCAAAGTATTATTCATCTGCACATTGCCAGGTATAGCAAATTTGTTGACAGCACTGGATTTATCATTTACTGTTAAAGGCAAATGGAAGGATTCCCCACTTCCCTAAGCCAGCAAAACAAATGTCATTTTTGAAACTCGCAGCACAATATCCTGTGCTGATTAAAAAAAAAAAAATTGGACTGTCCAAAATGATCCAATATTGGAAAAGCCTAAGGTAGTTGAAACAAGCTTATAATTTTGAATTTTTTTTTCTTTAATGCAAATACTGGGCTTCCATGCCTTGTGTCTTCATCATTTATAGTATTTAACCATGGGGAGTATCAAGTTGCTCTCCATTAAGTGCAGCATGTTATTAGCTCAAGAAATTTCTGTTTCAGTGTGGTCTTTCATCACTGAAATAGAGTTATCTGGAAATGTATTCTTTCAGTCTGTGAAAATGCAGATGTGTTTACTCCCATATGATTAAACATTGCTATTTACTTCATTAATACTTCATTCCTTGAGCTACTCTGCTGAAATTAATAACATACTGGTCTCATGCACTGGTCTGCTTAAAACAAAAAGCCAATAAACAATTTGCCTTATGTGGGTTGGGAGAGCTCTGCAAGCTTAGAGGAGACCTCATATGAAATATGTGTAAGTGGTTACAATATGAGGGAATAAATGCCAAAATGCAGCTCATCTTCCTCCTTCTTGTTGCTGTATGAGAATGAACTGTAAGATACCAATATGGGCAGGTTGCAACTGTTAAAAGATAGCCTACATTTAGTTGAGGTCATTATTTTTGTACAGTTAATAATTCCATTTGAAAGAAGCATCCCATACCTATATCACTACCCCAGTACATCTGCCAGAAGTGACTCCATGCTCCCTGGTGCTGGTGTCTAGGAGTCTGTGATCCAGGCAACTGGAAAGGGATCTGCAGAGTGTGTGAGTAGGTGCCAAGAGCACCATGCACACCACACACACTTCATGATCTGGGCTCATTCCAGCCTGCACTCGTGAACTGAGCCCATCTTCTGAGTGTATTCCATCCAAATGGAGTACAGTCTGTGCCCTGATGGCACAGTGAGAACTAAAAGTACACTCTATGGGAATGACTAACAGATTAGTTTCAAAATTGCATTAAACTAGACCAGTAAAAATGGTATCAGCATCATTTTGCCGAAGGTCCTGTGAGGATAGATCCATCAAGAATAGATCTTTGTCTGCTGTGAGGAAAACCAGGTCCATTTATATATTACATACCTTTTAAAGTCCTGACTGGTTGTCTAAATCAAATTCTTTGGAGGCTAAGATTTTCTTGGTTTGCATGTGGTCTCAACTGCTTTTGTTCAACTGTCAGTTGAATTAAGGGAAGAAACTTTCTGTTCTTGTTTTTCTTGCTTTGTGTTTTTGAGACATATGGACTTGCATGCATTTAACAAACTGTGTTCGTTGGAAAGTCCTACCAATGCCAGATATAAAATGGTAGATTCAGCATTGCTCACTTAGGTCTCCTGCACAGAAGATCTATAAATGCTCACATGAGCTCTTTGTCATAAACATAATGAGGCCACCACACCAGCACATGTGGGAACCACTGGCATAAAATGTACAACTATTCCATCCATATACTGTATTTGTTATCTAGGCTTTTGCTGAGCTACCAGACTGTAAACTCTGATAATAATGACCTAAAGTTAGTAGAACTGGAGATTCATTCTGTCAGTTCTTTAATTACTAAACTGTCTTCATCTCACCTCATGAGTTTTGTCACTTTCACCCTTGTGAATTTCCTTCCTCCCAACATCCTGAAGAATGGGGAAGCAAGTGGCTCTGTGGTGCTTAGCTGCCCCCAGGGCTAAGCTACAACAGACTGGAATTGAAATAACCTTGAGAGATAGAAGGGATGGTCAGAAATACATATGATGGAGTTCAGTAAAGACAAGTGCACAGGCAGAGAAACAATCACCTGCAGAATGACAATGCAAGATTTCTGCCTGAGGAGCAACTCAGTATTTTAGAGCATCTGAAGCAATATATGTAACCTCTATCATACTCTGATAAAAGAAGCAGGCATTCAAGGATGTGTTAAGAGGAATGCTAAGCATAAGATGCATGAATTGTTTGCAGTGTGCAGAGAGCAGTGGTGGGGCCTGAGCTGGAATACCATGTCTAGTTTTGGGCACTGCACTTCAGGAAAGATGTGGGATCCATTGGCAAAAATCCAGGGGAGAGTAAAAAAACTATCAGAGGTCTACAAAATATGACCCCAGCGCAAAGACTGAAAGAACTGTGTTTGTTTAGTCTAGAGATGACTGAGTGGAGACATGATAACTGTCTTCAAATATTTAAAGGTTCTTGCAAAGAAGAAAAGAAGAAATTGTTCTCCATGTCCCTTGGCACTAGGACAAGAAATAATGGGCTGAAAATTCATCAGAGGCAACTTAGGTTATATCATTAAGGAAAGCTTTCTAACTGTGAGAGAAGATAAGCATTGGACTAGATTGTGTAAGGAGGTGGAAGATTTCTATCTTTGAATTTTACAGGGATTCTTGGGGACTTGCCACATGTAGTACATGTAATCCTCATGGTACGCCAGTGGTGCAGGGCTCAGAGGTGCCTGTGCCACACTCATAAGCCACTTTGGCATGAGGTGTGGAACAGGGCTGCTTTATTGATATTCTGGTGAGGAAAACCCTTCCCAAATATAATTTGCAGAATTTTGATATAAATTTGCAATTACAATATGCATTCTTATCACTGCCTGCTAGTCACTTGAGTTCTCTTGAAATAAGACAAAATGGAAGAAGGACAAGTTTTCAGGTATTTTGGAAGAAAGGTTTAAATTTCTAGTCCTGAAAAATCATTTCTTAGTTAGTTAATTTGTAATTAAAGGACTTTTTAATTTCAAAAATACTTAGTTTGTGTTGAAACCAAATGCAAATATATTTATTTCAGAATATTTTTGAAGTTCTAAGCAAGTAATTGTAGTAAAGTGACCCTATCTTACAATATTATCTGAGTGTTTTTTAATTATGTATATTTTGGAAATACAGCTCCTTGATTTGCAAGTCATAGTTATTCTCTAAAGGGAAAAGACAATTCTTTACCCTGATTTGTTTTTTATTAATCTATAGTTGATTACATGGAATTATGTAGTTTTTAAAAATAGTTCTATCTTTGGAAAACAAGGAAATTAAACTAAAAATAAGTGATTTTTTTTCTTTTCCTGCAAAAATTTGCTATGCCGGAAGAAAATGGTTCAGACATCTTCCAGTATAATTTTGAATATCCGCCAAACAGTAGATTTATTTGCCAAACATTCTTATACAGTGTTCCCACTGGGACTCAGTCTTTCAG
Organism: Peucedramus taeniatus; assembly: GCA_013400575.1. Classification (NCBI taxonomy): domain Eukaryota; kingdom Metazoa; phylum Chordata; class Aves; order Passeriformes; family Fringillidae; genus Peucedramus; species Peucedramus taeniatus. The sequence continues at coordinate 56,554 of WBNO01011767.1, forward strand.
AGAATAAATCGGCGAAATTAACTTTTCTTATCAGTCTGTGGGATTTGAGAGAAGCACAATTGTCTGCCAAAACGCAGTAGAAAGAAACAATATCAGCTGAATTGTCTGGATTCAAGTGTTCTTGCTTTTGCCCTCGCCTTGGTCAGGAAACTCTTACATGAAGGAGTATCAGAGGAGGGGAAGAAACTGTTTTGAAGAACTTTTCAGATAATACAGTCTTAACTGTATGCCATTTCTCCTTTTGCTTTCCTTTTTATTTTCCAAGACCAAAAATTTAGGTTTTATATTTTCTGGACCAAATTTTCTACTCTATCTTCTTCCACTTGTGGCTCCTGGCTCAGAGCACCAGGTTTTCTACTGCAGAAACCTGTGGCCTGCTTGCCTGTACACAATCTCCGTGTGTGTGCATGTGCTGGGGAGCTGATGTAGCCTTATCAAGCATTCAAAATGTTCTCACTTCTGGCTATCTGAAGTCTTTACAGACAGGGAGCTTCTATTTCAGCCAAAGGATAGCAATAACCAATCAGAAAGCATTGTTTCAATAAACAGTCAGAGATAAAGATGCAATATTTGAAATTGATTTATCTTGCATGAATGTTGCAAGCTGAGTTTTGCTCTGAGAATGAAAAACATCACTAACAATAACAAATGCATGTTGTGCCGAAGAGTGGAATGAGGTTCTGGGTGCTGTTGAGATAATAGGATGGCAGTACATCCAGAACCAGTTGGGGTCCTGCATCAGTGAGGTGTTCCATTAACTGAGACAACATTCTTAAAAGGTGATGATCTATTTTTTGTGAAACTGCTTGCTGAAGGAAGTTGTTTCCCGGTCTTAACATGCTCTTTTCACACCAGACAGCACCAACTTATTTATCTAGTGCAGCATTTCAGTGTAATTTTTAAAACTTTTAGTAAATACTATTTCAATTTTAGTATTCCCAAAATGTTAAAAAAACTCAGCCAAATGCTAAAATCATTAAAAAACCCCAACAAACTAAAGTGATGAGCTTTTAATTTAAGTTGAAAATGTATGGCACATGTTTATCCTATAAAAATAGAGTTGCTACTTGATTAGTCACTTCTGTCCTATTGAACCTGATATTTAGAAAGATGAAAAAGAAAGCATCTCTTCTTTGTCTTGCAGCAGTACTGCATTGTTAACACAAATCACTCCTTGATCCCTGTAGGGTCCTGCAGATTCTGCAAATTCCTCACTGCAGGATAACTGTACTTTCAGAAGTCTGCACATGGCAATATTCTCCTTTTCATCAAAAGCAGGCTGATGGTTCACTTGTGTGGATCTTGATCTCTGTATACATGGAGCTCCACATATGTGTTTTTCTTTTAAATTTTTACTAAATGACAATCTGAAAATGCATATCACCATGCAAGTGTAATGATTCCTAACAGGGATATAATTTTGATTTCCTTCCTCACAAGGGCTTCATAAAGAATTATAGCAATTGAAAATGTAGACATTCCTTAGACAGTATATTGATCCATACTGAAATAATGTGAATATTAAAATCTTAGAGTTTAATATTTCCCCAGCAACACCACTAAACTATATTAAATTAATATGCTATTTTATGTCTTTTATTGTTAAATTTGTACATTATCAAAGCCTGTGGGGTTTGGTGTTCATCAGTTTTGTAGGGGTTTTGTCATTTAATGTTTGCAGAGTAGTGAACTAATCCCTAACACTTCAACTGTTAGTTTTCTTTTTACTCAAAATGAACAATAAATCAATTTTTGATTATCGATTTCAAATGAAATAATACTTAGTCTTTGGATAGATATAAACCATAAAATATAGAATCTTCTCTCTTAAAACTTGTGTCTGCAATTTTATTTTCTGTTGTTTTTATTTAATAGAATATAATATTAATTATTTTTGCAAGTAGCAATAACCCAGACATTGCAGATTTCCATGTTTTCATAAATACTATATTAAATTCTCAAATATAAATTATAAAATAAATCATAATGGAGCTTATTTAGATTTATTTATCTTTAGTCAGTAATTGAAATTAAGAATGAAGATTAATAATGCATACATTGATTGTACAATGCATGCACAAATTTTCAGATGTGTAGTTATTAAAGATGGCTACATTATGTATATTTTTGAAGCCAGTACTTCACATTATGAATTCTAGGCTACAAATACAATTTGTATTAATTGTAATAAATCATAACCATACTCTTCATTTCATTTTTGTGAAATATTATTATTATAATAGTAATTTAGGCTGCACATTTCTTCATGTGCTATTTTCTGAAAATTGGACACTGAAAATTGAGTGCTGTATATAGCAAATGAGCAGTTTCAGTGCTTTAAAAATTTCAGTGTACATCCAAAATATTTATTTTCTTACATATTGCATGAATTCAGGTATCATTCAGAGATAATACCTTTGTAGCACTTGATAGCTGTCTCCTATGGAGTTTATGGAGTTTTGTGTTTGTTCTGGCACCTTGCCCAGCAGGAGGTATTCTCATACAGTCCTAGACAAAACTACAAAGTTTAGGAGTTTTTATACTATATGCTCTTTTGGCTCGGGGGGATTGAAAATTAGTCACAGGAGGGACAATAGTTGGTGAAGTTTTTTTTGTGATTTTTCTTACTTTATAGGAAAGAAAGACTTTATTTATGTATTTATAATACATTCTCCTTAAGTTTTACTGCTGTCAGCAGTAATTTTTTTTCCATTTAAAACTTAGTTTCAAAGAAACAACTACATTAAGGGTGCATTTGTAAAGGGTGTCTTCCTGCTATTCATCCAGCTAGTGAAAGGATGAGGTTCATGGTTAGAGTCTTTCCAAAAAGATTAAATAGATGGGTTAATAACACTTTGTTTTAATGTTCATCTGCTAAAGAATACCATTGGAAATGAAAATCAGTGCTGTCTAATAGGCACTAACACAACTGTAACCATAACTACTGACTTATAGATTCACAATTTGTGGAAATTGTTGCTTTTGGGATCTGATCTTTTCCCAGGCTTGGTCTCTGCTAAGGAATTATTTATTTATTTGTAAAGGTTTGCATGAAATGGGTACAGTTTCAAAGGACTGGGAGCACCCCTGGAGTGCCACAAAGGCTTTGATGTTGCAAAGGCAGCTGAGTCAATTCAGGGGTAAGAGCCTGGTGGTGCCCTCTCATCCCCCCGCCAAAGCCTGTGTGGTCAGCTGGCTGCCCTTCAGCAGCTGGCCAGCAGTGCAACTTTCAGGCCAGTGGACCAGCAAGCAAAGTTATCCTTCCAGACTCCTCTCTGAGCTCTGAATGTGAACGCTGGGATTTTTTGCCTCTCTGTGGCCTGTGAGTGGGCCTGATGTGCTTGAGCAAATCTATACATTATCACATTCGATTCTTAAGTGCCTATAGTTTCACAGTATGTTTGTGTGTTGAGTGGAAGGAATCCATTCAACAGCTAATTTTTTCCACTGTTCCAGTTACACCTTCTCACATGCTACAGTTTCATATTCAGATGTCTCATAAACCAGATATATGCAAAATGACCTTTCCTCCGTGCTCATGTTGTCATCTGTATAAAAAATTCCAAGCATCACATAATATATTTCTTTTTGTTCTCATCTTGCAATTAACTCCAGTCTCATTATAAATTTTCCAAACTTTGACAAGTGATACAAAATCAGAGCTGTTACCTACATTGCTCTGGCAGGTCAATGGCAGCCGCACACTATGAAATGCAACCTTCTTTTGAAATTTTGGTATGAAAACTTTATTTTGCATACCATGGTGCATACACTTGCTGTATGCACTGCTTTTATGTATATTACAGCTGAAAGAGATGGCTTTAATTGCTGCAACACTGTTCTGCCAGGTATATACTGAAAAGAAAATTTGCCTTATATAGATCAAGCAGGTTTTTGTTATATAGATCAAATGTTACAAGCTGCCCAGCATTCACAGAGAACCTCTTTTGGTTCTGTGGACACAAAAGGGTTTACAGTAAATGTTTCACCCTGAGTGCTGATACATTTGTGTTACTTCATACATCTGAGTGAAAATATAGTTTGTTTCTGTGGAGAACAGGAGGGGAAAAGAGGTCCTAAAGTAGTTTAAACTCTGGATTAGATATGTTTGTAAACTCTCCAATACAAGCATTATATATTATAAAGGCTATCACAGTTTGTATTTTGCTGCAAGACTGTAATCATTTAAAATATCCTCTAAGATTTCTGTGTGATGGCCAGTGTTATAAGAATGTAAGACTATGGTGAAAAATAATATTGTCAAGTGCTTTAAGAAGTTTTATAGGTAAAATATCTGACCTATAATGAAATAATCTCAAACTCTGGTTTGGGAATTGATCAAGTAGAGCAAATTCTTCATAAATTTTACTCAAGAATTTCTGATACACCTGAAAAAGTAAAGTTCATACTAATATATTTCTCCTTTTTTTTCTGAATTATGAAAAACAAGGATTAGTTTTACTTTGAGCAGAAATGTAACACATTAGTTAATTAATTTTCTTGTTTCCTCAAATATAGATCTGCAGACTTCAGCGTCATCTATCAACAGGAAAATACCAGCAAAATCTCTTTTCAAACCAGCCTGTCATGTTTGTATCTCCTACCAGTCAGCCACCCTGCAAAAAGCTAACTGAACTTATACAGCTGGCAGGAGGGAAAATATGTAAAGCCTTACGTCAGGCAAAAATCTGTATAGGAAAAAAACCAGGGAAGAAGTACCAGGAAATAATATCTTTATCAGAAAAATGGGTATTAGGTAAGACACCAAATTTCAACTTACAAAAAATATTGCAGAATATGTATTTTTAAAGTTATGAAAAGTATTTCATTGAACTGAGTTTATGAAGGGAAGAAAATGGAACCAACTGCTACAGCTAGATTTTCAGGAAAGTTGTCCCTATGGTGAGATCTTTCTCTTTCAGCTAAGAGAGCTTTATGATGGTCTTGGTACTCACCAGTCCTAGAACAAATATCATCCAAATATTTTCAAATTTATCTTTTGTATGATGGTTTAATTTAGAGCAAACTAAATTACAGGAAAATGCCTATCTGACAGTTGCTTTCTAAAACAGTATGTATTTCAACTTGAGATATGGTTTTAACTGGTATAAGTTGGCATAGTAATACTGAAATATGGTGACTGGCACCCTCTGATAAATTTTCCTGAATGCTGTATTGTACATCTGAAAGACAATTTTTGCAATCTCCATTTCACTTGCAAAAAGTTTCTTTTTAACACCTGCTGTTATGTTTCTGAGTTCTTAGTCTTAGACATTTTTCCAACTCATTTGCAACCCGTTCTGATAGACTCTATTTTCAGCAAGAGTATTTTCTGAAAAGGGACCTTATTTAGAAAAAATAAGCTTTAATTTGTGTCATATGCTCTGTCAAACTTCTCCAGAAAGCGTCTCACTCATACCCTAGCAATAAATGTACTACAGGAGTTGATGTTATATGAGAGTAGCCAAGTAAGTCCTAATCTTTTGACCTCGAATGCTGTCAGATCATGACTTAAAACTTGAATGAAAATACCATTAAAGAAGAAAGTAAAAGTGAGCAATAAGGAAAAAATACTCATCTAAATGCACATTTTATGTCATACTTACTTAAAGTATAAGATAAAATTTTGAAGATTGACAAGGGAGGCATAAGAAAGTGGCATTGTTTATTGTATCTTTCTCCAGTTTCCAGGAAGACTTAGAGAGCAAGTGTGCAAAAAAAAAAGAGAGCAGGTAATAAAACCAGAGGTTTGTGCAGGACTAAAAATAAGAGTAAATTAAACACAAAAGTTTCCAAAAGTTGTGTGCCAGATGGACAAATGCAATGATCTAAAGCGGTGTGTGATTAATGTGTTCCACTCTTCTCCTGGTCTCATAGAGGTCTGCCTTATCCCAGGTCGAGGATCTCATGAGCTCCCTGCAGCTGGACAGGCCACCTTCAGCCCACCAGTGGACTGAAGGAATTGCAAATCCAGCTGCTAACACAAAAGACTCTAAATTTTTTGTGCCGGTTACAGATTTCTCAGTTCCTTTTTGCAGTCTGATTTCTAATCACTACATCCTGCTCACAAGGCATGGTCACACACCAGTTAATGGGTATTAATTCATTCTGATGAATCATCAAATCTCAGAAAAAAAGTATTTCTACATGATGCTTTAAAGGAACTATACAGAGTTTTGAAGCTCTGCCCCTTTATCAGAAACTGTGTGCATATTATGAACAGTGTCACCTATAAATTGCTGTCTTAATCAAATAAATCAGATCTGAAGGTGTTTCTAATCTTTCACTCTTCACTGTTGCAATCCATTTGGTTTTTGGCTGTTTTCTACTATTAATACCAGCTGCCAATTAATTCACTCAAGGCTGACCAGAAAAAAAAGCACATAGCTCAATAATGCAGCACCCTTTTAAAACTTAAGAAAATGGTATTATCATTTGACTGTTCATGTTTATTTTCTCTCTCTGGGTTCTCAGCTCCACCAAACTGATTTATACCAGAAACTGCTCTGAAGTACATTATTTCTTTATCATCTGTTTCTTTTGCATTTTATTTTAAATAATCCTCTTTTTTTTATTTATTTTAGATTCAATCACTCAATATACAATATGTCCTATGGAAAACTACATTTTTTCAGATGTGAGCTAACTCAATAGCTTCCATATGGTTGTAAGGAAAGACGCCGAACTTGGATTCAACAAAAAAATAAGCAGTGAATGAAATTCCAAAGAAAATGCAAGTTACAGACTTATAAATACAGAGGAACAATTTCTATATTTTTAATATTTGTGCAAGTGTTAATCTTGTGAAATTTTTAGATTTTGAAATTAAGTATTTCCCTAATAAAATTCATCTTCCTTTTGTCTATTTCTTGAAGATCTTTGGGACTAAAAGCTGAAGGAATCACTATTCACTGGGAGGGAGTGGAATTTTCTAGTCTTCAAGCGAGGTTAGTCATGTTGCAGTGCAGATAAAAGATGTGCACTCAGCATGGGTGAGTGTGCCTGAGCTGGGTCTCGTGCAGTCAGCAGGAGCTGTTGGCTCTTCTAGTCCAAGTGCCTCTGCACACACCTGAAGGGCCATGTTGCCACATCTTCATGACCATTGCTAAATACATTTCTTCAGTAAAAGGAGAAGGTTGCCCATGGTGCTCAACTCACACCTGCTGGTGTAAACTTGCACTTCTAAACTGAGTTTTTAAAAGTAAGTGATGTTGTAAAACAGTAATTATGCTCAGATGTGTAGTTAAGGTATTGTTTTATTTCAGTGTCTTTAATTGAATCTCAAAATGTGTCTGCCTTACACCTGGGCTGAAACCACAGTTACTGAGTGAAATGCATTAAGACAGCACATCATTCAAATGCTAAAATCTGTTGAAAAGGGAACATACTATGAAATCCTTTAGGCATGCTTGCAAAATGTATGCAAATGTCTTACATGTTAAATTCCTCTTTAATCTGTAGATTTGATTTTAGCAGGTACAAAGTGAGGTTTATATGTAAAGTATGTTGCATAGCACCTGCTGATCTATGAATGTACAAGCTCCTTTAAAGATTTCCAAGTACCAAACAAGTACCATACATCAAAATGATGTATCATGACAAAGAGTAATGTTATCAAGCAATTTAAAGGCAGCTCATAACTCACACCTTCCAAACTCTGTGTTCCCCTCAGAGTTCCCTCAGTGTAAGAAAATGCAAACTCTGTATAAAAAATTATTATTTTGAGTTAATATTATGGAAAAATCAAAGTATAATGGTTGATTTTTATGTTATTTTTACATTGCCATTCTATTGCATTGTTCTAACTTCTTGGGCTTTTGAAGAGATTTGAATATGAAAGTTCTGTAAACAAGGATTATACAGTCTTTTTCTTCAAAACAAGTTCAGCAGTATCTCTGGGTGACAAGCTGTTTCAGGTACAAATTGTATTTGTATAGTTGCTCTGTAAAATGTTAAATATACTTATAATGGAAAAGCTCCACATTATGATTCTTCTATGGAAAATTAAACTGATTTTATTTTCTGAAATGCTAAGCACCTGTAACTCAAAAGGTTAAGACCTCATTTTCAGGTGTTACATAGATGAATTGGGTATGTAAACTATAAAATCTAATTTGCTGAGGTCTTTTCCTTGCTTCGTTTTCTGATATGCAAATTTTTAACAGTGGAAAGGGAAAAGTAGTAAAAGTATGTTTGATATAAAAACTGTTATACTTGATATGAAGTTTGGTAATCATATCTGTCTACAAATTGTATAGTTTATCATCAAAACTATTTACCTATTCAGTGCAGAGCCCTGGTAACATGTTATCACTCTTCAGCCTTGACCTTATGAGCCCCCTTATTAAGAAGGTTGTTGCCAAGTATTGTATAGTAAAATAAAAATACTTATGCAGGTTGTGGCATGTGAACATATGGTTGCCAGTAAATAACAGAATCATTTGTTTGAATTATATTGCTTAACTGTGACTATAACAACCTCCTGGTTTTATTTTTTAGTAATTTCCTAAGTGTACTACCCATAAAAATCTGTCACTTTTAATTTATAGAATATAGCACTCCAAATCAGCTTTCTCATAAATCTTCTTAAGATTAGTCTCAGCTATTTAAGTTGTAAATTCTTGGATCATCCTGTTGGTCTTTATTAGTCACACATGTAACAGACTTGACAGTGAAAAGTCTAATATACTTTTTTTCTAAAGTAAAAGGTTTCCAACAAAACAATCTGCCAATTTAGATAATTCCACCTTAAATTCTGTGGTTGATAGAAATCCCTATCTACTGGCTCTTCTTGCAGAATTCGTAGTAGACAGGCAGATATAGCCAGCAAGAAATTGAACTCCAAATTCTGGTCTCACATTCTGGGCATTAGGACTGCTGTCCACCCTGACTGATTGTTTTCTAAGAGTACACCCAGCACCAAGAAGCATCAGTGATTCATGAGTAGTTTTGAGTTCTGAGATCTTTGAAACGTGCAGTGGTCAGTGAACATTCTGCCACAGCACAGCCATGGACTCTCTCCTCTGCAGACAGGTACTGGATCTCCTTATTAGGAAGATCTACTTACCTTTTTTTCATTTCCTTCATTGCTTACTTTTTTTCTTTTTTTTGCTTTTGCTTTTTTTGGGTTTTTTTGCTTTTTTTGCTCTTAGTTTTGTTTGTGCAGGAGAAGTTGTCTCAACCTTACCTTTTTCATCCTGCAAGAATACTTTTGCCATTCATTTGTGAAAATGACTCAGCTAGCTGCTGTGTCTCCTTCTCAGAGAGCTTCTGCTCCCCTGCTAAAGGCTCTCTAGCTCAATCCCATTCATGCAATTCAAGGTCTTTCTAAGATAGCTTAATTTGATTAGGAATCTGTTTAAACTACAATATATTGGAAAGCCAAAATAAGTATTATTCCTCTGTGAGATTCACATTATCTGAGCTAATTTGTAAATGTAATTTAACTCCTAGCACATTTTAACTCATTTTACTTTCATCAGTGCTATAGGTGGTACCAGCTGGGTGCACAGACCACCAATATCCCTCCCACCCTTCCTCTTCCAGAGATAAGAAGAGCTTTTACCACACTTTGCATAATTTAGTTGGGACTCACATTGGCAAATACACAAATACTGAGGACACAGGCAGGGCCTTGAAGAATGTGTTAATTAAGCTGTGTCAGAATGGCAGCAAAATTGGTGTCCTCTTCAAACCATAAATCCATTAAAAATAGCTTAGGGTCTAAAACTCTTTCTTCATTTCTATGACTAATAATGTGAGATTGGCTAAGGATGTGTTTGAAAGAAAGAGTGCCAGTGAGGTAGGTAGATCTTATGTCTCTTTTTCTCTGTTTTTGTAATCAGTTTTAGATTGTAACTGCATTTGTGCTAAGTATATCAATACAGTAAAAAGTCTCAAAATATTCAGTGATCCCAGTATATGAACCATCTGGTATTGACTTACTAAACTACAGATTTGTTGAGCTGGTTTTATATTTCTGGATATCTGCCTGACTCAACTGTAGTCAACTTTTTGGAGATTGTTCCTTTTTAAATAAAAATAACTAATAAAAACTATTGCATCACTTGATCATCTGTTTATAGTTCCACTAAAATAAATGTGTGTTATATTAATTGATCTGTATAGAATGTAATTTAGGCACAAATGCATTATGTGCTGAAGTGCTATCAGCACATTCAGTGCTAGGAAGCTGCCAGCACACACACACACACATTTTTTTGGTGAAACCTTAAGGGCTGTGAGGCAAAAGTGTTCTAAATTAGTCTTTCTGGGCAGGAACTGTGCCTTTGTGGAGCAGTGTTTCTAACACTTATAAACCTTAAAGTTGAGGTATACTAGTAACAATATCTAGAAAACTGATTCAACTAATTATTTTTTCCTCCAAAGAAACACACAAAAAATTAAATATTTGGTCTGAAACACTGAAAACTGAAAAGGATTAACAAGCCAGCAGTCATCTTTAATGACAGCTCTAACAAAATAAAAATAAATGGCTGTGGTCCTATTGCAATAATCAGGGCCTTATTCCTGATCTCCTTTTATTGGTTTATTTCAAAATTAGCTCTTTGCATGACAGGACCAAAAAGCAGGCTCTGGAAGAGTATCACCTGTACTACAGCATTATGCAGCAGCTGATAACAGGGTGGTTAAAAACTGCCAGTGGTAAAAAAATAACCATTGTTATCAGCACAGGTGTCTGCTGAGAGCTTTTGCTGGGACCTCACAAAGCAGGGTTTTCCTTCTGTTGATACAGATGTGAACCAACCTCTGATGCCCCAGGAGTGGCTCAGGCTGCTGTGCAGGACCAAGGTGTTAAGTAGCAGCAGGTGTAATGCAGGACTGCATTCATGTTTCCTTGAGCATCCTTCAGAGAGGGATTTGTGGCACAGTGCTGGAGGCACAGCCCTCCCAGCCTGCCAACACGTCCTCACCTTCCTCACTCCTGGGAATCTCGAGCTCACACTGGCTGAAGCTTCCTACGACCTCTTCCGTGCCAGCTTGTGTTGTTTGCCTTGTAGCTTCTGTTGTCTGGAAGGCACCTGAGTTTTCACTAGAGATGAAACTGCCACGGGGTGTTTATTTTCCAGGGGGATTTATCAATGTCGCTCATATTGTTTTAGAGATTTATTTAAAGGGGAAAAAAAAGGTGCAGCTACATGTGAGTTGGTGAAAGAATTGGTACAACCAGTCCAGGCAGGTTTAGGCTTTGCTTGGGGTTGGTCTTTTCCTTCTTCATCATAGATTTTATGGAGCTATACACTCGGGGCTTTTAAGAGAGAAAATCAGGTTTTTAGCAAGGAGTGTGCAAAGGGAGTGGTTTCACAATATTATTGCTGTGACGTGCATGTGACAGTCATGGCAGCTGAAGCTGAAACTTGGAAACTCTTCTGTAAGTGGTTACTTTTTGCAGTACATAGATCTCTCTTAAAACCCTGCTTTTTCAAAACTTTAAATAATTAAAGAAATACACTTTAAAAATCACAGGAGGAGATAGCTTCATGATTGAGAACTGTTAGGTAGATGATCTCATCTCTAAATTACATTTTTAGCTGTTGACTTGGATGAAAGTATGGGGAGAGGTAAAAGAAGAAACATTTTCCAGATTTTCTGCTGTGGAGTGGAGTATTCCAGCTCATTCACTCAAACTGAAATTTGTCCAGGGCAAGTTTTGCTAAGTAAGTAGTCCCATGGATCTAGAGATAAGCATAAATCCAAGATGATTTTTATGCATGCAGTATGGAAATTGTCATGACTTTAAATGTTCTGTGCAACACGTTGTGGATAAAACTAAACCAACGTCCAAAATTCCACATTATACTTTTTAAATACTAAGCTGAGCAAACCCAGGATTTTTCATCTTAACATTTGTGGGTAGGGCAAAGGTTTTAGTTCAAGAAATTAACAAATATGGACCTGCTCTGATTACAGCCTAATGTGTCAATTCATATTCAAATCAAGACACTTAGTAACCCTGCTAAAAGCTTGCAGATACTTGACCTCTGTGAAGAGCCTGGCTGGTCCCTTTGCCACTTTTAATGCGCACTTAAAGAAATCTGGTGCTTCTTCTCCCCCCCACCGATGACTGAATATTTCTGAATAACTTGAAATTCACACCCACTTGAAATGCTGACTTGGGAATACGCTTTTTTGGACACATGCTTCATCATATTTCAGCTGTACACAAAGATAAGCATTTTAGAAGTTGGAGGAAGAGCATTTCCTCCTACAGAAGAGAATTTATATTTTCCCTGACATTGCCCAGGCAACACAGGCTTGAATGAAAAATTGACGCTAAAAGCAGAGTTCTCTAGTCTGGGAATCAACACTGTTATTTTATTCCCAGCTACACTCAGTATCCTATTTGATGAAGAGAAGAATGTCCTTAAGTGCAGGGATGTTGAACATATTTTGATGACCCTTATATAAGTTATTAAAGGGCATAGCTGCAAATAAAAGAATTTGAAGTTAGAGAACTTGAGATTCACTTTGCCCTGATTTTATCCAGCCTCTTCTCCTTCTGCACTTTCTTGTCTTCTCTTTTTTCTTGATGTCAGTGATATTTCATATATATTGCATTTTAAGAGTGTTGTATGAGAAACAGAAACCCATAGTCTCTAAGCAATACTCTCTTGCACAGTATCACAACCCCTCTGTTACAGAATTAGATCTCCTCTTCTGCCTTCCCATTTGGAATCTTTTGCATACCTAGACCACCATCAGTGAGCTACACACAAACTATGAAGCTACAGCACTCCTGGGAGACCTGACCCTGGATCTGCCCAGGCTAAAAAGGGCCTTGTACGCAGGTCTTCATTTCTCTGCATACCTTTATGAGGGTTACTCAACCACTAAACTTGCCTTCTATGCAATTTAGAGCATCTGAGTTAAAAGGGTAGGTAGGCACAAAGCAGGAGCACAAAGACTCCTAATAAAGATTGTCTGAATATCCAGCTGAACTTTTCCAGGAGATTATATCATTAATGAAGAGAGGTTTGTATCTCGGGAAGCTTTGTGTCCTGCCTAAGTTAGAGAGCTAAAGGCCTAAGTAACCCAAAAGGTGACTGCCCATTGAATTCAAGAAAGGTTCTTTACTTCCTGCCAACTAGCAGGATCTTCCTTTGCATTTCCAAGCACACAGGTATTCAGTTCTGTTCTCCCTTGTGTCTAAACAGATACAGGATATTTGAGAAGGTTCAGAGAGGGGCAGCAAAGTCAAACCTACAAAGTATCTTCTGTATGAAAAATGATTGCATAAACTGGGGAATCCTCTGCCTTCAAAAGATATGGCTGAGAGGGCAGCGTTACTCTTCACACCCCGCAGAATCAAGCTGTGGGTGTTAAAAGTTTATATGGATTTAAAAACAACTGAGGTAGGAATTGTTGGTGGCTGGACAATCTTGCTGAATGGCATGGTGACTCCCTCAATCTTGATGGCACCAATTCCAGGTGCTTCCTGGTCTTTTTGCTGTCAGACAGCAATACAAGATATTGTGCACCTCCCAAACCTAGCTGGAAGTGATGGGTGTGATGATCTACAGTGGTTTGCAATATTGCAGAGAGACAACATCTGATGATGGCCTTGACATCCAGTCAGGGCAGCAGAGAAGATGTGTGTTGCATCTGTGGCTGTGACAGTTCAAGGAAACTAATGACACCAAAGTCGGCTGTGGCTTCAGTTCTGACTGTCATAGTCACAACCTGAATTAGTGTAGTGGGAATCTTAATCTTACCCATCCTAATTAACCATCACTTTTCCAACCTGGAAGCAGAAGTCTGCATCCAAATAATCTTAGCAATCCAACTTTGTGGCCCCACCATTACTGCACCAAATAAGGAGTGTCTACCTTCTTTTTGTGCTCTCCCTACAGAGCTTAAAGGCTATGCTTCCAGTATCAATAGCACAAACCTGTCTCTTTTCATGGGTCAGACTATGACATGAGTACATAACCATAGGAAACAAGTAGCAAAGGGGTCAGCTCTGCCTCTTTCCTGGCATAGATGCCATTTCTTTGTGGCATGCAGTGAGTGGGAGAGCTTGCTCACTTACAAGGACTCCCAGTACAGCTGCCAACCTTCTCTGTGTCTTGTATCCTACTACTGTTCATATCTAAAATAATATCAGAATTATTTCCAATGAATTAAAGAATAGTTTTGGAGTGTAAACTTATCAATAAATAACCAAAGCCATACATTATTTCAACTTGGGAACTTTTTGCTTTTGTATTTTAGACAGAACTCATTTCAGTTACTGAGGTAAGAAAATCTTCACTTTTTTCAAAGTAGGAACAAGTGTTCTGTTGTGTTGTAACTAATAACATTTACTCATATCAGTGGTCTTTTTTTCATTTCTATCTTAGTAGCTGGACTCTGTATAACCAGCAATTCATTAAGAAAATTGCTACTTTACTCCCTAGTAAGACAAAATATTCTTAAGATAGACTTCCAGCTCCCAACACAGAGAAAAAAATGGTGTACAAATGTCCAATCCCAAGTTATACAAGGAAAGTACAAATACAGGGGTCTCTCAGGAAAACTGGATGTTGCAAATTGAGTGTGGGAAAATGCTTAGAGCTTCAGGTCATGGCTGACATTTAAACTCAACACCTCTGCTTCTGCATTGCTATTACTGGTAGTCAGTGACGTAAAACCCTGCTTTGCTGTGGGTTTGATATCGAGATAATCTCTACAATGAGCCACTGAATCCAGCTATATTTACAGACTTAATCAACTCTTTCTGCAGAATATCAATATGGGTATCTACAAGCAATGTTTGTTTTTAACTTGCAGAGCTGTGCTCTTTTGCATGACCTGCACAAGGAAAGCATTAGTATCTGCCGCTTCACAAGTGATTTCTGTGCCAATAGTATTGCCCATGGTTCAGCTAACTGAATACCTGAAAACTCAGAGCTACATTTTGCAAGCTAGAAAATTCAGAGAGAAGCTTTATTTCCATACTTTATTTCTGCTGCACCACAGAGGGTCAGAGGTTCTTCATCACTGGCCTGTGGTCTCCTTAATAAGGGGAAAGGGCTACATTAGAACTGAATCAGCACAGATCCTGTCTATCCACTGCTCCTGCAGAACAGTCTGGTGGTTTATGGACAAATGATGCTATTTATTTTACATCCTGTTTCGGTTTAGGCTTTCAAAAATATTTTGGTGTAAAACATTTTTCTGTCTTTTAGGAAAAGAAAATGACCTCAACTCCTGGTGTATTTGTGATTTCAAAGAAGGGAGGCACACTGCAGTAAGATAAGTAAGTTTGAAAATACCCTTTAGAAACACCCAGGATTGTCATAGAAAACTCTTGAGTAATGTACAATGTGGCTGCTAACAAGGCTGTAAATGGCTGCACTACTGCCAATAAAAGCTGCCATCTGGTATGTCTGTCTATTAAAACAGAAGTTTATCTGCAGCCTTTTAAGTCTGGAGGTTTGGTTTTGTGGATGGTTTTTTTTTGTTTTGTTTTGTTTTCGGGGAGGGGGGGTTTGTTGTTGGTTTTGGGGTTTGAGGTTTGTTTTTTTTTTGTTTGATTGTTTGTTTGTTTGTTTGTTTGTTTTTTGTTTTTTGGGGGTTTTTTTGCTGTGGGAGGCTTCTGAACCATTGAAAAAATCATGGCAGTATTAATAAACTCAACTCACTCCTAAATTGGAGTTTGGCTTGGTCAAACCAACTTTACCTCAGGTTTGGTCATCAGCCCTTCATACCCTGAAGGGTAGTAAAGGCATGAGTGCACGAAGTTGAGCTCTAGAGCTTTCTTCTTCCAGCAGTGAAGGCTGTGGTGTCACCTGGGGGAGTTATTCTGGGTGCTCATCAGCATGTAACTGCAGTGCCATCTACAAAACCTGCTATATCTGAAGAGGGAGGAGAGAGGAGAAAAGGATACGTTACATCCAAGGGTATTTTTACTCCAAGAAACTTTTTTTATGATCCATTGTGGGTCACTACAGAAATCTAGCCAAGCTGGGGAAAGCAGGGTAAGGTAACAGAAGAACAAGCAGGTAGTTTGAACATCTTTGTTTGTGCACCCCATGTTTCTATTCACAGAGACTGCAGGCAGAAGGTAGGGCAGTCTAGACACCCACACATGCTTGTCCAAAAGGCTGGAAGGACCAACTAAAGCTAGCAAACAAAAATCCATTTTAAGTAAGAAGTTACTGCCTACCTGATTAGTGGCATCACCACACAGCAGCTCTTTGCTGATCCTAGAATCATGGCAAACAGCAAACAATACAGTCTTTAAAGACACTGGCAGAAATTTCAGCATTAGGCAGAGCCAAAGAGAAGCACGGCTTATAGCAAAAATAATAGAACCCTCTTCTTTGAAATGAGACATTTAAATCCACTATTCAAAGAAAAGTGAGTTTTTTCTAAAGATGTTAAGATACTTCTTTCAATACTTGAAATAATCCATTTATCAGTGATACTAATTGAAAGATATTCTAGTCAGGCAGAGCAAAAAATGTTGGATGATAGAAGAATTTTTTAATAATAAAATAATAATAATAATAATAAAGCTTTATGATATTTGTTTTCGGGAGTTTTAAAACCAGACAAGTGTTGGTTTTGCACACTTCATCAGAGAAACACAGCAGTGGGAAGCAAACATTGGGATTTCATGTCTGACATTATGCAGGTTACAGTAAGAAAAGCTTCCCCTTTAATTAATTACATTAAAAGTGTGGATATGATTTTTCTGTTCTAATGAGCTGCATTTCACCATTTTTCTCATGTTATACAGGACTTTTTTGGTCAGTTTGCATCTTCTGGTTGTGATCAACTGTCAGTAAACAGATGTTCCTATGGAGTTCTTTAATTGCTTATAGCAATTCAGGCTAGGTCCAGACAATTCTCACAAAAGCAAGGAAGAGCTTTAGAGATGATTTATTTTTCAAATGTAGTCAGTCACCAAGGTGCTGTGAGGATGGGAAGCCCCAGCCAGCCCAGGGAACCATCCCTGCAGCCCAACCCACCACCATCTGCATGGAGGTGATCCCAGCTGCTGGAGAGGCTGAGACAGCACGGCCAGAACGTACAAAACATTGCCCCTGGTGATTCCTGCTGCCTCCCGATGCCTGAGCGAGCTCACTGCAGAAGGGCTCATGCACAGACTCCCAAGGATTTAAAGCATAAAGAGATTTGACACACCAAGAGAGGCAGAGACAGCAGCTCTAACTGAGATTCCCCTAACAGCCAGGATGGGCAGGCCTGTGGCAATGGAAGACTCGACCTTGCTGTCAGCAGCACAGCTAAAGAGGGAGTGTGCCTGTCCCTGCCACCCTCTGGGCCTAGGCTCAGTCCGCAGGTGCCACAGGGCCCTTCCTGCTTGCACAACCTGCGGTGTGTGTTTCTCGGAATTGGTGTTTCCACCTCATCTGATTCCTCCTAGTTTTCATCAATCTCAGCCAGCCCCATCCCGCACTCAGAAGTCTCATTTAATCTAACTGATGGATAAGAAGCATATGCAACTTTTTCAATAAGATTTCTGACTTCACCCTTTTAACCCAGAGAATAACTATAAATAGTTTATAATGTCTGGGATTTCCACAGCCTAAGTGCAGCTATAAATAGTTCTAAACATTTTTCCCACTTCATGCTTTTGAAAAGAACATTCTCCACTTCCTTTCTTGGCGAACCCCTGGGAATAATGCTAGATCACAGCTCAGAAAATATGTATATTAGGAGAGTTTAGCAAGACGGAGCTGCGGTAGCTCTCGGGCTAATTTCGCGTCAGGAAAGGGTCAGGCGTCCTTCGCCAGGCGTTCGTGTCCGTGATGCCTCCGGGCGGCTCTCGCCACCGACTGCGGTCCGTCCGTGCCCGCTCAGCCCACCGGGATGCGGGGCTGCTGCTCCCGCTCCGCGCACGGCGGGGCTCGGCCGCGCTTACGTGCGGGACGTGCGGGCTCGGCGGGAGCTATTTTAAACACCGGGGCAGGACACGTCCTTCGGCTCCCATTTACCCACAGGCTCCAGCGGCTCCGANCGCCCGCGGGGCCGCTGCGCAGGGCACTGCGCCGGGAGGCGGCGGCAGCAGCGGACGGGAATTCCCGCTTTGGCCCAGAGCAAGCTCGCTCTGAAACGAGTTCGGTACCGGAAAGTTGATGACAAGAAGGTGGGAAAAGACTGACCTAAATTATGTCCTGCCATCCAGTCCTTAATTTCCTCTACCTTGCCTTTTTTTTTCACCTTAAGCCACCACGCTGCTTTCACTTGAAAAGCCCTAAAACGTCCAGTATCTATTTTACCCATGCTGTGAAGACATTTGAAGCTGATGATCAGAAAAGACTGGAATTTATCACTACGGAAGATGATAAATTATTTGCTCAGGGACAGTAGATCATGTACCTCCTAATGAACAGGCATTTGCAAGATGCAGCTACAGGGAATGGCTTCACACAGAAATTTAGGAAGTGCAGGGAGTAGAACAGCTCAGTTGACAGACCCAGACCATTTATTCTACACAGCCCAGAAAAATGTTCATGTGAAAAATATGAAACCAGAAAATTACATTATGCCATTATATCTTTTAAAAGTACAGAGAAGTTTGATGAGATGATTTTATGCATGGCTTCATGTCTACAGAAAACTAGATGAGCAGTAATGAAAGACCAGTTTCAAAACAAACATTTTTAAATTCGGCCCAGGAACTGGCAGGGATGTTGAGTTCCTAATATTAGATGGCAATGACTTTCTGTAAACAAGGAGCATGAGAAGAGAAAGTCCTAACCCCATAGGACTCCAGTAACTCAGAGAACCTCCACAGTATAAGGTGTAAAGTGTGCGGATTCCTAATACTAAGAGCACAGTGAAATGGTTTAGCACACATGAAAACAAACTGAGATCCTTGCAGGAATTCATATTTGCTTTCTTTTGATACTTTAAATCAAAATAGCTTTAAAATTGTATCTATGCAGTAGCAAATTTGTATACAAAATGAATGCAAATTGTCTGTGATATACGCAATACCAAAATGCTGATTCCTTACAAAAAGCCAGCATTTCCGTAAGTATTACTATCACAGCCTGTTCACAGATTTGTTACATGGTATGCAAACTCTGCACCCACTTATCTGCTTGTACACTGAATGAAGTATGGCTCACTTCAAAAATACCTCCTTTTTACATTGACTCCATTTTAGTTGGTCCAGATAAAGAGGTTGTTGAGATAATGGAAAATTCCTCATCACAGAGAAGATCTGACTGTGCACAGGAAAAGACAGCTCTCTGCACAGCCACCTCTCACAACATCTTTGAAGACTTTGGTAATTTCACACTGTGGAGGGGACTGGGTATTCCTTGTTCTCAAACCAATTGCAGACAGAATGTGGGAATATAACAAATCTTTGTACCACAGCTGATAAACCAAAAAAACCCAAGTCATACAATCAGTCAGTGCTCTATAGTCTACTTAGAAATGCTCTACACATCACAGATTACCTCTCTATAAAGACAAGCCTGATCTCTTAATGCAGTGGCCAGCATGTACTCTCATTCAGGGTATTTTTGAATGGGAATTGAGATGCCTATACCAGCAGACCAATAAAATGATTCTACTGTTATGACAGTAGGAACATAAGCCCAAACAAAGGTAAAGAAATAACCACAGCTTTGATATACAACACTCCTTCGTCCTTGGAAAGAGCACTAAGAATGCATCAAACAGTACAGTACACATGAAGTTATGCAGGATAATCCCAGGAGTTTCTGTGAAGTCAAAAGGAAAAAAAAAAAAAAAAAAGAATTTTTACAGCTCCTGTCTTATTGTCACAAAGTGTTCTGTAAGCACTCGTGCTCCTTGGCCCAGTTTCTTCTCTTTCCAATCTTGTTTTTCAAGTGGAGCTCCTTTACTAGTAAGCATTCATTTGAATAGTCATAGTATGAGCCACAGCCTCTGAACTGGCAATTTCATTCCTCTCCCTTCTGTGCAGGGTTTTTCTTCTGCATGTCCCTATCTCTGTAGGATATAATGCAATTCACTCTGATGGATTAAACTCAAAATGCTGCTCCCATTTGGCATAGAGCGAGTTCTTACAGAACCCAAAAGCCAAATGCATGTTTTCCAAACAGAAACAATATGCTACAAGGTTCAAGGTTCAAGCCTTAACACTATTCTAGGTACGATCTACTACATAGCCGAGATAGGAAGCTTAGACAGGAAAAAGTTAAATTATCAAGCTGAAATGTTATTTAAATATCATGAATTAAAACCTCCAGCCTAGCTGCAAAGAATTAAAAAGGGCACAAGCTTGGCAATGCTCCTAAGGCAGTAAAAGCAATGTTTAGAGAGAAAGAAATCTTTGTTTGAATGCAAAAAGGAAGCTAAAATTGGCAAAATGGAGCAAAGAAAATGTATCTGGGTGATCGCAAACTGACAGAATACAAACCTCCCTCAATACAAGGAGAATCTCCATGAATTTCAGCAGGGCCGCTGTCAAAAATATCATCATCTAATATAGTCAAGGTGAAATCCCAGAAATTTCATAGGCTACTTTTAAAACTGAGTTTAATTTGAAGATGCTTCTGTCACATCTCACTCTCTTGTGTTTCAGACTCCAAGGGACGAAGGTCAGTTGCTTCTTCCATACCCATCTTTGTTACAAGAAATGCTGTCTGAGAACTCAAATCCTCTCCTGTTGGCAGCAATGGGGCTCTTGCTGATAATTTCAGTAAAATGGGAACATGGGCACCAGCCTCCATGGAAAACCCTCAGCAACTTCTTGCCTCTTCAAAGGAAACCATTATCCAGAGGAGTGAGATCACACAAAGCTGGTGTGGTGGCTGACTGTTGCCAAAACTGGGAGGGCCCACCACTCCCTCTGCAGTATGGGCACATGGAGCTAGATCAGCTTGCTCACTTGGGAGAATGATTAGCCTTTGCTTCTGGTTTCAATGGGTTAATCTTCTGTAAAATCATCTGCTTGATCGACTTGTGGTCACATCTAAATCCCAGCTGAGGGAAGCAGTGTGTGAGCACAGGGCTGTGGGGAGAAGGCCAGCTCCATACCCAACTTATATTGTGAAATAGCCCCATTAACAAAAGCATGATCAGAATCCTCAGCATTAGACTGTGAAGGACAAAAATGAGAGTTTCTACACAGTGCAATTAATGAGATGAATGAGCATCCATTTTCCTAAATGGCAAGCCTGCCATTGAAAATTAGGCAGGGAAAATCAATACAATTTCTTGGAGGTTTATATCGCTTCGGAGTGCATTTATCCTCACCCTGGCAGTGAGAAAGTCTCCATGAAATATTGTGGAGGAGGGATGTGTGCTTCTCTGGAGTCCTTTGAACCTGCTAGATGGGGTAGATGGGGCAGGGAGGTGAGGTTAGCCCTGAGGGGAGCAGGCAGCTGTCATGGTGATCTCTCCACTCCACAAAGCCCCTGGAAGGGTTGCTGTGACGTCTGTTCTTCAGTGGGTTTACTCTGGCCACCATATCATTGCCAGCCAACTCACAGTGTCCCTGGCAGGGTAGCACTAATAATAACTGAACTACAGCAAATGTCATCACTTCCCACAGCCCCTTCCCTGCTGAGCCAGGCACTCAGAGCTTCAACCCAACAGGGGAAAAGGGACATTCCTCACCCAGTGTGAATACAATCAAAACATGTCACAGTATGTCTAATTAAATCCTACTTAAAATTATTGCCTCTGTAGAATTGCCTGCAAGGAAAAAGCCCCAGAATAACTCAGTTACCATGTAGTTCAATTCACCATTGTTGTCTGTGACCAATGCCAAACACATCCGAGAAAAGGCCATCACTGACATAAATTCCTGCAATCGTTATGAACAAGCAGAAATGTCTTCCTGACTGCACCTGGGATTTGGCCAATGATACATTAAAAACCTTTGTAATTTTCTTGTAGGTAATGTAACCACAGAGGCTTTTTGTATTGAAATAATTAGGACTTTGGAGATTCCCTAAACAAGTTCCCATCAGAAAAGAGTTTCTGGGTAAGGTTTCTGGTAAGTTGCTCGGGCCGGAATAGGATTACAAGATCTCTTGCAGTGACAGAAAGTTAAAAATCACAAGGTAATATTGGAAATGGATCCCTTCAGCTGCAAATGGGATATTACATGATCTGCTGATATTTGTTTCTTTATATTTTCAAAGCCAAGTTAGATGAATGTTATTTATCTTTGCTGGCACTGACCAATGAAACATTTTGGAAATTATCTGTTCATACACCTATATGCTTATTCCAACAGAAGGATGGAAATTGAATTGTATTCATGACTTTCATTGAGTTTTTTTTTCTTATGAATCTAACTTTAGTTTTACAGGACTGCATTCTGTGAAACTAAGGAATACACTTGTGCTGCTGCATGGGAAATGTCTTGTTTTTAATGAGTTGCCAACTTAATGACCTGTGGGATTTCAAAGTTCCTTTTTTGTTTTAAAGGAAATGATTAATATATATTCTGTCTTTAATTATAGTGCTATAATTGTGTGAAAGGAATTCCATTCATTCTTTTCCTCATTTAAATGTCTTACATTTGTGAATGTTAGGCAACATATTCTCCTAAAAGTTCTGTCTTTAAAATAGAGGTACAATATTATTCACTTTAAAATATGAGAGTAATGGGAGTACTGGTATTCCTCAGTTTGGGGCAGAATATTTTGATTTTTACTTTAAAAGGATAGACAAGTTATTTAAATAAGTGTTTGACTAAAATAAAATGAATTTATATGGAAATAAATACATGGTTTCAAGTACCTATTAATGTAATACTGCTCCTTATTTTTTTACCAAAAAAATGTTAAAAAACAGGAAATGTTATGTGTATATTTTTGTTGATACTGTAAATGGCTACTACAGCCCACTAGCAAATGTCCTAGGATAAATTTGGATAATTGGTAGTTACACTTTGGAAAGCAAATCTTAATCCTACTGCTCTGTCTGTATAACCTAAGGATATTCTACTAACTCTGAAAATGATTCATGACTTCTGTCTCCTGTTTTTGCCCCATGTAATGGGGAGATCGGGTTTTAGGGTTTTCAAGATCTTATGTATGTGCTGCATACAAATCCCATCACTGTGACTCAGACATTTTGATCCTTTGGTTATCAGCCAGATATTTTTCAACAACCTGTAAAACTCTGGAAATAAACATTTTTGTCTGATTTTTTCCTTATACATAAGGAGAGTCTGATTTTGCAAAATTGTGATTTAGAAAAACCTTTCAGGGTGCACACCGCCACCCCACACAGATGCAGAACACCCCTCTCCCACTACCTACTCAGCTTTCATGCTCCACACCAGACACCACACCAGGTGCTCTTACCAGGTATCCCTGATTTGGTTTCCCAGATGGTCTGGCCTAGGTATCAAGATCCACTCTTTAATATGGATCACAAGGACGAGACAGACTTATTGTATGGCACCAGAAACCTTTTCTTTCACATGTGTCTGAAAACTTTATTTCTTTGGGGGTTTGAGTAGTCCCCAGGCCTTTTAAAAAACATGTGAAACCTGATTCACAGCTCCTTATACACACCTCTCCATCCTACCAGAGGCAACTGGCTCTTCCCCCAGCAGCACTACCACCAAAAAGGGAACACAGACTAGGAAAGAACTATCTGGGTCACCAAATCCCAGCCGTCTGCTATCTCAGGACCATGTCATAATCCATTTATAAAGTTGCCAAGCTCCATCTTAAAACTACTTAGGCTTTGTTGTCTCCCTGCACCTGTTAGGAAGATCTCATTCCCAAGTGATAAGCTTCTGCCATCTAACAGAATTACCTAGTATTAATCTTCCATTGCATTGATTTGCATTTTGCACAATTACATTTAATCCCACTTCCTTTTCTCCGTTTCTTATCTACCCTGTTAACCCTTAGTGTTTTACCTTTAAAGAGCTGCATTGGGAAGGATGTCATTTTAAGACACTTATTTGATATACAAGAACTGCATTATTGTTCTGCCGATAAACAGAAAAGGCTCTACTTTCCTAGCAAGGTTAGAGTGACCTTGCTTGTTAGCTCAGAAGGAAAAATATGTACACATTTCATAAAGAAGACTGCTGATGTCTTCTGCTAGAAGTGAAGTGCAACATTAAATCACAATAATACCTCACCACGGGATTATGAAAGGAGTATTGAGGGTAATTTTCACAAATGTTATTGTGTAACCAAAAAGAATTCAACTATATTAACAAAATATTATAACTTAGTATATTAATGTGAGAATCAGTATGGTTAGGAAATACTTAGAAAAAGAACTAACAAAGCAGACAGCAAGATAAAAACATAAGTAAGGCTAATTTTCTGCAGCTTTCCCTCAACTGTGTTTCTGAAAACTCTGCCTCTAGCTAAGTGTCAGCCATGTCAAAATGAGCAAGACAAGCAACTGAACAGGAATGATGACTTTATTTCTCTACAAGTAAGTGTGGAGCTTTGATAATAATTTCACTGTGTCTACACACAAGCCAGCACACCCCAGGCACTAGTCTGATGAGCCATTACTGTCAGGTGTAGCTACCAGCTTCGTGACACTGAGAAAGAACAATAGCACACATCTACTTTTTTTTTCTTTTGCAAAATCAATAAAGAAACCATTTAAGAGTATCCGGCCCAAGACCAGTCTTTGAGGAACTCTGAATTCACACTAGTTCTCTTTTCTCTTTGGCCAGTTCCTCACCTTGCCTACAGTTCTAATGATGATCTTCAGGTTCCCCACCTTAATTACTAATTTTCTATTTAGCACTGTATCGAGTCCTCTAGAGAAGATGATAACTCCTATTGCACTTTTTCAGTTATCTTACTAAAGAATATGAAAATGAAATTTGCTTTTTATCCTCTTTTACAGCAATTTTAGTGTCTTTAGTATTTTTTCCATCAAAAATATATATTTTAAGTCCTGTGAAGTCAGACTGAAAAACTATCTAGAATACTTTTCCTAAATATAGCATGTATTGATATAAGTGAAACCTTGCAAGCTGCAGAATCAATGTTATCTGTTTTCTTCATGCACACAGCACATTCTGCCTATTCTCAGTAGACCATAAAAGCACTCCTGGTAGAGGAGCAGTAATTTAAAAAGTCAATAAATTCCTCCATTCAGGCATTTCAAGAAGGTTAATGTGAAATGAATACATTTTATATTGCCCAAGGTAGAACTGGATGATTTGCATTGACTCTGGATTATATTAGCAATCCCTCTTGTACCAGTGTGACATCTCCCTGCAGGCCCCTCTGGAATAAGAACATAATTTCTGCAGCCTGTGATGTTGATTCCCAGCTCTGTTTCTAACTTCTCCTCTCCAGAACTCTGAACAGAATGATTACATCTGCATGGAGGAGCTAGATGCATCTCACAAAGAGTAAATCTACAGCATATTATGTCCTCATTTTTACAGTCCACAGGGTATATGGGAGATTGTCCTTCCTTAGGATACTGCGGCCACCTTCGAAACAATATTGCTCTTTCTTTTCTTTATTTTTTTATTTACTATTCCTTTCAAAAAGTCTACTCAGGTAAAATACTAGTGGTGCTGGGTTTATTGGTTTGATTCAGTGGTTTTTGGGTGTTCACACCTAGTTTATAATTTTCATTCTTCCCTTTATGGCTACTTGGTTCTTATTGCTCTAAGCAAAAACATTTGTAAAACATCAAATAACTATTCTGTTCTGTTCTGCTTAGGGAAGGTTTTCAAACTTGAGCTTCAACACGAAGCTTACAGAACAGGGAGAGTCAGGAAAAAAAACCAAAACAAATAATACGAGAAGAGATTTAAAAATTGTGCCATTGAAATAAGCAACTGAAGAAATTTTAGATTTACTTGGATAAAACTTAGCTACTGGATAAAGAAGACTGAAAGACTCCAGGGCAAAAGTCTCGTAATAAACTTCATGCAGGATGTAAAAGACTAGCTAGGTATATTAGTAATAAAATATCTTGAGTTCTAAGAGCTCATCAAGTCCAACTCCTGGCCCTGCACAGGACCATCCCCAAGAGTCACACCATGCCTGAGAGCATTGTCCAAATGCTTTTTGAACTCTGTCAGGCTGGTGCTGTGATCACTTCCCTGGGGAGCCTGTTCCAGTGCCCAACCACCCGCTGGGTGAAAAACCTTTTTCTGATATCCAGCCTGAATCTCCCCTGGCACAACTTCAGGCCATTCCCTTGGATTCTGTCACCATTCACCACAGAGAAGAGATCAGGGTCTGCCCCTCCTCCTCCCCTCACAAGAAGCTGTAACTGCAGTGAGGTCTCTCCTCAGTCTCCTCCAGGCAGAACAAACCAAGTGCCCTCAGCCACTCCTCATATGGCTTCCCCTCAAGGCCCTTCCCCATCTTTGTTGCCCTTCTTTGGATGCTCTCAAATAGCTTAATACTCTTCTCATATTGTGATCCCCAAAAATGCACACAGGACTCAGACTCCCACCAGTGCAGAGTGGGATAATCACCTCCCTCAACCTGGTTCCTGATGCATACCAAATATTTGAGCTTTTCTTAATGCAAGGGGCTTGAAGTTGATAATCTCTTGAAATGTGTCATTTTGCATTTCTATGCTTTTGCCTCAAGACAGAAAGTCATTGCCAAAGTCACCAACAGGCGTTTTAGGCCTGGCAATTTCACCATCAGTGTCAATGGGCATTGAGATGGTTGTTTCATTACTATATCTGCATATTTTATTTCCCCTAGTATTCTTTGCAGGATACAGGGATAAAATAGGCCTATAGCAAAGAAGTGGGCAACCCTCTATCCTGTTACATCTACTCATTCACAAATTACAGGTGAACATAACATAGAATTGTGACTTTGCATGTATGTATCTTCTATGATGCAGGGTAAGGGTATCACCTACTCTTTACAGGAAAAAGGAGTAGGTGAAGGAGTAGAGTGAAGATCAGCCAACTACTTCTAGCTGTGATTTGACACCGATGTCTCATCTGTAGGCAAATGGCTTGAGCATTGTCTCCAGTGTTCTGAGACTGGAAACTGTGACAAAATCATTGTGGGAGGCAGCAAAAGGACTAACTGCTGTCTCTCTTCTTTCTACATAGCTTATAGCTTTTTAAGCAGAGGGCTGTACTTCTCTTTGCCTTATGCAATGCACCAGCATTAAAGCAAAATAGTCCTGCTCTGCAAAGTTCAATCGAGAAGGATAACTTTGTTTTGCAAAAAAAAATTCTGTTACTTCATAATATAATGCCCTTCTCTTGGGAACAATACCCTATTTAGAAAAAAAAAGGTGTAAAAGTGCAGCTCCAGGGAACTGGAGGTGGACTGCCCCAGAGCCCTGAGCAATGGGAGTCCCCACGCAGCAGGCTGTCCCGCAGCTGTGGACACTGAGAGCTCCAGCTATCAAGGAAGAATGAGCCTGGAAGCCCTGAGAGCCACTGCTCCCAGCACTTCCCAGATCTCTGCCAAGGATCCAGGTCAGCAAGCTGTCAGGAAGCTGAGTAGGGTTCTCATTGAAACACTAGGTTTTGATGAGTCAGCAAATGCTCAATTAAAAACATGTCAGAATTTTTCCAACCAGCTCTACTGACAATCTAAACAAATAAAGGTTGTGGGGAGGAAATATTATCCTTATTTTACACCAAGGGGACTGAGGCACAGAGATATAATGTCAGGTCTGCAGTCCGGAGGCAAACTTAGATTTCATTTCATCCCTTGATCACAAGAGTCTCTTTAAACTTAATTTGCCATTACAATGACCTTGTGAGATGAGTATTACTTTAATTTTATAAATGGAAAACCAAAATAACTTGTACAACAGCAGATGGGAAGGCTGTATCTTGAACCCAGTGTTCCTAAAGCTGCAGAACTTCAGTAGTAAGCCTACCTGTTTCTTTTGTGGACACAGATAAGACACAGACTCAGACAACCTTGCAGCAATGGTATAAATTTCTACAGCAAAATACTCCCATGCCACAGTCTTCTTATTCTGAAGCCATATTGTCCATGCAAAAATGCTGGTTTACTATGACTAAAACCCTTGTAGGTGGTTGTGGGTAGTGCAGAACTAAAACTTTAGATAGAAGGAGGTAACTAATTCTTCCCTAAACACTCCTATGTACAGTTCAACTGGTATTCCTAGTTCTGTTAAACACAAGCAGTTATATCTGTGTCTAGGCACACCACATTAATTCTCTTCCCAGGTCTTTCATGATCCCAGGTTTCTCAGGCTTCTCTATATAAAAATTAACTCATCCTTCAGCTGGGTTTACACTGTAAACACAGCCCTAATTGTAGGGAAGAACTGTAGCATTACCTGGTATCAAAGTCCATTTTTATTAGTAGATTTTCACTTCAAATTTCAAAGAGCTTGTCTTTGTTGTCTTGCCCCTGCTTATTTTAAAATTGAGGGTTGAAATTTCCTAAACTGCATTCTTTTAGGGAATATAGCTATAGAAAATCTGCTGTTCTGCTGTGCTGCTCATAAGCCTTTTAATTTTTACAACTTTTGGCCTTAGAGCAGAGATTTGTTTGTTAAGGACATGAGTAGCATTTGAGCTATGGACACAACTTCTCCTATTGTGAAAATTGGCTCAAATCTGGCAAAGCCACAAACCTCTGATAAATCTGTTTGTGACTGCGCAATACAGAACCCAAGTTTACCAGCTAAATGTACAAATCCTGGCTCACTGAACTGGCTGTACAGATGCTGTCCTTCCTGAGAGACAGCCTGCTTCGACCCCTTCAGGCCATGCAAGGACCAGATGGAGGGCCACAGTACCTTATTTTTGCCATTCTCTCAGTGCTGTCCCTGACTGCACCCAAGTGCCACAGAGGCAGAGGCCACCCAAGTTATGTACAAAGGGACTGAGAGCTTGACCAAATAAGGGGGGAAAGGCCAGGCCAGAACTGCTGGTCTAGGGTGAAGCTGTGGCTGAGAATTCTTGAGGAAAGACTGGACTGTGACCAAGTAGGCAGGAAGTAAAAATTAGAATTGCTCTGGCAAAGAGAATTTGACATAAAGAAGAGTGGATAACAGGATTAGCAGCTCTCAGGGGAAATTAAGAGCAAACCAGGATTCACTAGGAAAAAAAAAAGAGATGGACATTGTGTGAGAAATGTGAATGGGATGCACAGAGTCATGGGAGTAGAATTAGCTAAACTTGCCTGGGAAGGAGATTGGAAAAAAATATGTAGAGACAGAGCTGAGAACCAAAGGATGTATTTTGGAAGGTAGACAGAGAGTTTGATTGGTGAAGACTGGAAACAGAGGAAAGAGAAAACTTGGAGGCAGATGAAAGATGATAGTGATCCAGCTTGATTCAAAAGAGTGTGTGCTCCTTAAAACTCTGTTTCCTCTACAGTCTGCAGAGTCTTGAAAATCACCATATCTCTGGTGTCAGCAAATATGTTTTAGAACCATTGGAAAAAATGTGCTTCTCCTCATTTACTAGTTTGGTTTATTAAAAGATGACCTATTATACTAGACATGTATCAGAGATTCTGCAAGTTACTTTTATGGATAATCTTATGAGTGAACATAATATCTCTCATGAAAAAAACAGATCACCTAAAGGGGATGTTATGGACATCTTTCAAAATCATGAGTGGAATCATCTCTTTAAAAAGAGAATGGAAAGAGGGTTTCTGTGTCTTTCAATACAAGCTCTAAAGTACATAAAATGAAATTACAATGAGGCAGGTTCAAAACAAAAGGAGATTCTACTGCTTGTCACACAGACTGCAGTGCAGCTAAAAACCAATACAGGTAAAGGGAAAAATGGGTAGACATATATAGAATAAATCTGTTTGTGGATTAGACCTGACTCCTAAAACACAAAGTGGGGTTTGGATAAGGCTGGGAGAGCTTGGGAGATGTTTGCCCCATCCTTACTTTGTCTGTACCTTCCATTCTTAGTGATTTGTAGAGGCAAAAATTATAACCAAATCCATAAGAAGGAATCTCCTGGGAGGCAGAGAAGAACTGAAACCTGCCTCCATTAGTGTACAGCTGAACTTGTTTCCCTGTCACTGCAAGGGCATGATGCAGAAGACTGTGTAAGTCCCACCATAAACACAACCATCCCCAGTGCACCCAGAAAAAATCTTCAAGAACTAGCTCAGAATACAAGCTGGCCCAATGTGATTCCTCCTTTTCTGGTGGTAAGAGACATCCTTTCTGGGCAGGACCTGAAGGTAAGGAATGGAATGGGCAGAGCACAGACATGTAGACACGTTGCTGAGGTGAGCCAGTCAGATGTTGTGCAGCCTTATGTTCTGTGTGAGAGGAGCCAGGGAGTCCAGTGGGGCAGAGGAACCAGAAGGAGCCCTGCAAGGACAGAGCCAGGGATGGAGAGGAACTACATTTCTCACCTGAGGTTGGAGAGGATTGCAGGATTCAAGGAAGCCTTCATTTCCTTGAGCAAATGCAGACAGATGCAGAAGGTCATGGCCATTGTTAGAAAAAAGGACCTGTAATCTAAACAAGTCTACTTGTCTAAACTAGTCTAATTGTAATCTAGGTTAATTATTTTTTATGTTACATTAAACAATGACTGCAAAAATGTACCTTCAACATGAGAGATTTTCATTACTCTTACCTTGCAGTCACCTACCTCAGTGATGGGAGGTATGAGTTTGATACCCTCAACACACTGAATCCATGTCTAATCCAGTCCCTTGAAGTCTGTTGATACCTTCTCCAGCCACATTTTAAAAAGTGTGTTATCAAATTTTGAGAGAGATCTATGGTTTGTGGGTCTCAAGTGGACACACGTGCTTCTGAAATACAGAATGAGAACTTGTAAGACCATACTTAGGCCAATGTCCTCAGTGTTTTGGTTTACCTGACCCTACACAAATACATATTGAGTCTGCTAACTGCAATCAACTTTCTGCACAGACTGATGATGGTGAGGCATCCTATTATGCACTGCTTAGCTCCCCACATGACATGCACTTCATAGCAAGCCCAAACTCCCAAAGTCCTTGACTTGAGGAATTCAGGGGCTTAAATCCTTATTTGGATGTAGATCTTTGGCCTTTATATCTGTGTCTCTTTTCTCAACATTTAACAACAGAACTGATACCAATACATAATCTTCCAGAATATTGTTGAAGATAAGACCATCTGTAAAGGTTTAAATTTTAAAGCTCAAGGGAGACTGATTTGTATCTAACGTTATCTGGCTTTGCTTAGTCTATTGACAATTTCAGTGAGTAGGTGATGGAATTGTGAAACATGGTTTTGTGAGTAGCAAAATGGGAAATTCCCTTAATGCTCAAAACTGGCACTTAGGAACAGTTTGTGCTTCCTTCTAGAGGCAGTTACAGTTGATTTTCACTATCAGATTAACACCTGATTTTCTTATCAGAGCTGGGTGAGCTTGGCCACTTTAGGTGTGGCAACCACCAGCAGAACAACCTAACATTAGAATAATCAGGTTCATACCAAATAATTATGTTCACACAGAACAGACTGAGCACCTTACAGATGGCTCACCAATGCTTTTCCCCCAAAATGTCAGGCTTGTTTATTCTTTTTAATGTCAAAGTTGTTCTACAGAAGAAAATAAAAACAGGTTTGAAGTATTAATATCTGAACTGGAGTACTAATTGCCCTAAATTGCGTGATTTTTCTTCTTCTACCTGAAAGCAAAATGCCCAGAGAGCAATTTGGTTAAAGGAGATGTAATTGGGGCCTTTGCTTTCATAAGACTAGAAATGACAAATCGTAGCAAGTATCAGAACATTCTTCTTATTTTGCCTCTGATGTCTATAATGTGGAAGACCGGTATTGAAATTCCTGTGGCACAGGAATTCAGAGGGATCTACAATAAAAAGCACCTATGAATCAAGAAAAGCAAGGACTTGGTGGCAGTGTCCCAGATGTCATCACTGTGGTATATTTGTTTTTTGAATGGAAAAGTTTGAATTTCATTCAGTTGCAGACATTACAGCCCCATATTACAACATCATAGTGATATAATTACACTAGTAAATTAAGCCCTAAGCCCAAGTACATGGACTCTGTACTTTTTATGTAACTAAAATGGTATCTATATGTCAGATAACATATACTTCCCAAAGAGAGAAAAATACATTAAAAGAACCTGTAGAAAATATCCAGTTATGAGAAGCAGAAACAAAGTGTGTAAACATGGGTGTGCGTGTGTTGTATTGGGTGATAAAAGATTAAGAATGCCAAAAAAGCATAAAGTGGAAAGAAAAAACAAAATTCAAACAGTAACAAAAAAGGAAAACATTCAAAGGAATAAAACTGAAACATTTTAAAACTGGTAAAGACACGTATTTTTATACCTAAGACTAATGAACTGAAGGATGCCATTTTCAACACACACTAAAAACCAGCTAGCAGGAGGTCAACAACAGCAAAGGACAAAGCTTGTCCCAGTTAAAACCTGGCAAAGGAAGCAGATCTTAGCAGAACGTATTGCACACCCACTTCTTTCAAAACAGTGAGATCTCCACAAGCTTAAGGATAGAACTTATTTTTTAAAGACAATGAATAAAGACTTTACTGCAGCCTAGAGCTCAATAAGCAATTTCTTCTGGGAAGGTAATTAGACTGTTTTTTGCAAGACCGCTTGCATTTTCTTCAAAAGCAGATGGTGCCTCTGGCTTCTGCTGCCAACAGGTTATTGGGGGGCAGAGACTGAGGGTGAGAGAAGAGAGGAGGCGAGGCAGGCAGCTGCCTGCTGGTGCGAGAACGCGTCCAAGCTGGGCACGTGAAATGCCTCCTAAACCCGAGCACCGCTGCGCCTGGAGCTGGCAGAGCCAGAGCTGCATTTCAGTGCTCCACTTTGGACTCATAGGCCGAAAGTGCGGGGGTGGGGAGGGGGCAGGCGACGGCCAGGAGAAAGGAGTACATTTTCTTCTAACCTATGCTAGGATATAATTAATACCAACTAAGCTCATCAGTTATAAACGCGTGTGCCTCGTGTTGCACGGAACCGAGCAGCACAGCCCCGACTGCTGCCGCTTCTGGCTGGGGAGTGATGGGGATGCGGCCGGGATGGGGCCGGGGACGCGGACAGAGCCGGTGCCGGTGCCACAGACCGGGCCGGCGCCACAGACCGGGCTGCTCGCGGGGCCGGGCCCG